>JAJPUD010009487.1:32122-74154 GCA_023553655.1 Myrmecobius fasciatus
AATTCTACTGATCTATCTTCTGTTAGTAAAACCGCTCCTTTTTCTGGATGTTTAACCAATGTAACCTTTTTGCACTGGCAAGGTGATGATTTTTATTTTTCTCTGATACAGATGTGATTAAGAATTTAACATGGGTACCCAAATTACTTCCTCCTCCCTCTGCTGATATTTCCTTACAACCTCTTATAGACATCCTAACCAAATCCCTTATTCTGAAAAAGTTGCTAGAGTCTAACCAACGTGCGTTAAATGAACACCAAATACAGACTCGTATAACTACAGGACAACTTATCAAGGCCTCTCATTTAGTAACATCTGACACTAATCATCATTGGTATGATTTTCTATTTAAATCCAGTAGTGCTACCATATATTTTAATAGTATAGCTATACCCATATTATTAATAGTATTGTTCTTATTTACTCTATGTCTATGTAATTGTTACATGTATAAGAAAATGAAGATAAAACTCCAACTTTACCCCTTTAGCTCAATCCTCCTATTATTTTAGTGACCTTAAGGCCAAATGAATAAGAATTGGAATATCTTATTTAAAAATAAGTTCACTCAAATAAAGAAGGCCTGAGTCTTATTCCACCATTCTATGAACCCTACCTGCCCTTGGCAGGAGGGGCCAGGAACTCGCCAATCCTGGAATTGCTTGTGCTCGGAGGAGGGTGGCTCCCGCCCTGAACATACGCAAATTTGTCAAGGCTAAGGGGTCTGGAATGGACCAAACAAAGATATGGTAGTAAGAAAGATAGTACCTTCATACGCATGTAGTACGTACCAAAAAGCACAAACATAACATATTTTGGCCTGAAGTCTTCTTTGTCTAAAAAGGAAATAAAAGCCCCAACTCCTAGCAGCCTGTTGAGCTTCACCCGTGGGAAGGATGCTTCACCCGGGAAAATCTTTTCCCAATTCAGGCTGCTGAGGCTGAAACGGGGCTCCCAGCCACCTGAGTTTTGAGGTTCCCTTGAATTGGCGATGTATTCTCTTCCTCTATCTGTTTCAATTATTATTGGTTTAATTTTAGTTATTATTGTTTTATCTTGTTGTCTGTGTAAATCTAAACTGTCCATAATCGTGCATTTTATAATTAAAATTTTGCTTTCATTTTCATTTGAGTCTGAGAGCATCATTTATAGGAGCGAATCCAGACATATTTAAATATCACAAAACACCTTACTACAGAGGGAAAGGAAGCCCTATGCCAAGTCGCCCAGGCTATACAAGGGCAATTCGTATCAGCCCTAGACTATTCTCTTCCCTTTTCTTTTGTAGTGTGTACAGCCCTTCATACCCCTACTGGGGTGTTCTGGCAAGCATCTTTCCCTCTCCTCTGGGTTCATCTTCCCGCTTCCCCGCCTAAGGTTGTTGTCCCTTATTACACACAGATAGCAGAAGTTATTATTCAAGCCCGGGATAGTAGCATTAAGCTTTTCGGGCGTGAACCTCACACCATTATTCAGCCTTACTCTAAGGCAGAGGTTGATTGGCTTTTCCGCACTTCTGACCTCTGGGCCATTGCACTCTCCTCGTTTTCTGGGAACATTGACAACCACTTGCAGTTCCTCCATACCCACCCTTTTGTTTTTCCCAAGACAACATCTAAGGAGCCCTTGGAGCAGGCGCTTACTGTGTTCACTGACGGCCCGTGCTCAGGAATTGCTGCCTATTCATGCAACGGCACTGCCACTTCCTTTTCTATGCCTTATCGATCAGCCCAACTAGTAGAGCTATTGGCAGTTTCCATTGTGCTAAGAACCTTCCCCTCCACCCCCCTGAATGTTTATACGGACAGTGCGTATGTGGCTCAATCTGTTCCGCTTCTTGAAACTGCTGCATATCTAAAGCCTAACTCCCCCGCTATTCAGTTGTTCCTGCTGATCCAAACAGCTATCCGCACTAGGACTGCTCCCTTCTTCCTCTGCCATCTACGCGCTCACTCTGGCCTTCCCAGCCCTCTCTCAGAGGGTAACGATTTGGCAGATGCTGCCACTCGCCCAGCTGCTTCTGCTTTTCTTGTCTCCCCCGTAGACGAGGCCAAGCTTGCTCATTCCCTACACCATCTTAATTCCAACACCCTCAGGCTCCTTTTTAAAATTTCCAGAGAGCAAGCACGGCAAATAGTTAAGCAATGCTCGTCCTGTGTCACTCTTCTCCCTGTTCCCCACCTGGGCGTGAACCCCTGCAGCCTTGTTCCTAATGCCCTTTGGCAGATGGATGTCACTCACGTCTCTGATTTTGGCCACCTTAAGTATATGCATGTATCCATGGATACACACAGTGGTTTTCTTACAGCCACCTTACAAAGCCACGAGGCTTGCCGTCATGTTATCGCCCATACCCTCTCCTGCCTTTCAGTCATGGGCAAACCTGCCTCTGTCAAGACAGATAATGGCCCTGGCTACACCGGCAGTGCCTTCAAATCTTTTTGTGCCTCTTTCGGCATCTCATATTCACCGGCATTCCTTACAATCTTCAAGGACAAGGCATTGTTGAGCGAGCCCATCAGACTTTGAAAAATACCCTCTTAAAATTACAAAAGGGAATTATATATCCAATTAAAGGCTACCCCTGCAACCTGGTCAATCATGCCCTTTTTATTCTAAATTTTCTTCAGTTGGATGACAAAGGAAAGTCAGCTGCTGACAGATTCTGGTACACAAATGCTCAGTGAGATTATGCTGAGGTCCTCTGGAAGGACCCTCTCACTAGTCGGTTGCATGGTCCTGATCCGGTCCTCATTTGGGGTCGTGGCTCTGTCTGTGTCTATGTCAAGGATATGCAGTCCGCTCGATGGCTCCCTGGCTAGTAAAACAGGTTGATTCGGCCTGCAGCAGCCACAATAACTTTCCTTCCAGGGAGAATGGCCCTCCCTGAGACACCTTTTTTTCTTTTTACAACCCGGTGTTTCAGTTCTGAAAAAGAAACTTCCCACCGCCGGCCTTGAACCCAGGAGGAAAGGACTGCATACCACACCTACTTCTCTGAATATCACCAGCAGTCACCGCAGAGTGGAAGACTGATTCACTCTGTGAATTTATGACAAACACTGGGTGGAAAATCTTGGGTGGTGTCGTCCTCACCATTATTGTCTTGCTAACTTTATTTGTAGTTTCCCTCTTTGTATAGGGGCCACTTCATTTTCTAAGGGGCTCCTTCCATACACCCTCCGAAAGTGTAACTCCAGTGTCACGCCATGGGGATTCCCTTAGTGTTGAAGGAACTACTTCCAATGATTCTATCTTGGTAGATGTTGGTTTCCTCCCTTACATCGATTGCTCCTCAGTTCTCCGTACTAATGCCTCCCTGTGCCCTCCCGTTGGCCATGTGTTTGTCTGTGGGGGAAATATGGCATTCTCTGCATTGCCCGCGAATTGGTCGGGGAATTGTTCACTTGCTTTGGTTCTCCCCGAAATGGATATTGTTCCAGGAGATGAACCAGTCCCCATACCAAGCCTCGACCGTATGGCCGGAAGGCACAGGAGGGCTGTGTTCGCCATACCCTTATTGGTAGGATTAAGCATCACAGGAGCCTTTACAACAGGCTCGGCGGGTATAGGAGTCACAATCCACTGTTACAATAAGCTTTCTGCCCAACTCATTGAGGATATTCAAGCATTGTCAGAAACCATCAATGATCTCCAGAATCAAATTGATTCCTTAGCTGAAGTAATTTTGCAGAATAGGAGGGGATTGGACCTCCTGACAGCCGAGCAAGGTGGCATATGCCTGACCCTATAGGAAAAATGTTGCTTCTATGCCAATAAATCAGGCATAGTTCGAGACAAAATTAGAAAACTGCAGGACGACCTCGAGAAACCTAGGAAAGAGCTGTTCGACAACCCCCTTTGGAGTGGCCTCCATGGCTTTCTTCCCTACCTCTTGCCCTTCATAGGACCTGTCATTATGCTTTTCCTAACCCTCACTTTTGGCCCCTGGATGTTCCGCAAAGTCACTTCCTTTATAAAAGAGCAGATAGACAAGGCTCTTGCAAAACCTATACAGGTGCATTATTGCAGGTTGGATGCTGGCAATTTTGACATCTAGGCCATTTTTCCTAAGCCACATGCCCACCCTTAGAGATGGTTTGGTTAGCCAATAACGGGTAAGATCCCACTGAGGGAAGGCTGGCCTAAGCCAGGAGAGGTGTTTTACACACTCCTATGACGGGTAACAGCCTTCCACTCCCCGGGACAACCTAAGACAGGCACAAACCCCTCAGGTACCCTTTGTCTTAAAAAAGAAAAAAGGGGGACATGTGGGGAACTAAGACTGGCCAGGAAAGGAGACCAGCCATCTGACACTGCGGTCAGGTACAAACTGACTCAGTTGCAACATGAAAGTCCCCTGATCTGTGACTGGAACATGCTGTGGTTCTTCTCTGAATTTCCCCACCCTGGGACTAATTGCATACTTCCTCATACTGTGTGTATAACTACCCTGAGCTTGCCTGCAATAAACGAGACTTGATCAGAAAGCCTGTCTTGTCTCCATTCCTTGTGTCCCCTGCTCCCCCTTTTCCTTTTCAGGTTTCTGGCTCATGTTGATGTCCCGGTGGACGGGACATTCTACTTTTCCTGAGGAAGGAGGATGCCATGGAGTATGAAACTCCTAAGTTATCTCTAAGGCTTTTATTAAAGTTCACAAAGCTTGGGCCTCAAGTGTGTACCTTGATCAGAATCTATGTGCTCCACCAGCCCATACCTCAGGATGATTTGTTCTAAGAGGACCTTAGCCACAACCAAAGTGTGACATGACAAAAGGGATAGGCCTCTGCCCAAGATGTTAAGTGGTCCACTATGACCAGCAGGTATTTGAGATGCCCCACAAGGGCCAAGTCAGTATACTCTGAAAGGGTCTGATACCAGGGAGCCTTCCACCGTGCGGAACCCATTGGAGAGCTGTGTTATTCATTCTTTGACAAATAAGGCAGCCATCTACCTCTTGCCAGGCTAATGTGTACAACCCAGGAGTTGCAAATTTTGTGAGCACCGCATCACACAGGTTTTGGACATCCCAATGGCTACCCTGATGTAGGTATTGAAGTAGATGTCTCATACCTGCTTTGGTCAGGACCTCCCTTCCATTGGGCGAGAACCAATGACCCTTAGCATCCTCCTGGGTCAAAATGAGTACCGAGTTTCTGGTAAGAAAGCTCAGCTGTGCAAACAGTCTGTTGTTTACTTGGGCTTCATTACTAAAGGGGAACGCTTATTGTCGCAAGGCCGAGTAGCTGCTGTCCTTGGTATGTCTCCCCCCAAAACCAGGCGAGAACTCCGGGAATTCTTGGGAATGGCTGGGTACTGCCGCCTCTGGATTCTTGGGTTTGCAGAACTAGCCAAGCCACGGTACGCTGCTCTGGCTCTGCCGATGAGCAACTTCGTCTGGATGCAATCCCAGCAAGAAGCCTTTTGACACCTTATGCCAGGCTCTTTCTAGTTATCCTGCTTTGGCCCTCCCAGACCTGTCCAAAACATTCCGTCTTGTGGCAGAATCTTCCGGGATAGCCAAGGGGGTTCTTACCTAATCTCTGGGGCCATGGACATGGCCTGTAGCTTATCTAAAACAACTTGATTCTGTGGCTTCAGGGTGGCCTCCATGTCTCCGCTCCATCGCCGCGGTGGCAGTTCTTGTAAAGGAGGCTTTCAAGCTAACTTTTTGGTCAACTCCTACTAGTTTCTGCCTCTCATAATCTAGACCAGTTGCTACATTCTCTGCTGGCCAGATGGATTTCTAATGCACGTATTGTGCATTATCAATTGCTCCTCCTGGATGCCTCCAGAATCACTTTCACTTCCTCGGGTTTCTCTCAACCCAGCTCTTCTCCTGCCCGACAGTCCCCCTTCAGGGCCTCTCCAGGACTGTCTCGATGTGCTCGACAATCTGTACCTCACTGCCAAAACTTTCACATACCCCAATTACTAGTCCTGACATGGTTTTATTCATGGATGGGAGCAGCCTAGTATTGAATGGAGTCCGGAAGGCAGGAGCAGCCGTTGTTTCACAAGGTGAAGTACTCTGGGACATGACCCTGCCCTCCGGCACATCAGCACAGTGGACAGAGCTCGTCGTGCTCACCCAGGCTCTTGGCCTATCTGAAGGCCACCGTGTCAACATACATACCGACAGCAGGTGTGCATTTGCTACCATTCATGTGCATGGCTATGTTTATCAGCAAAGGGATTTGCTGACTTCCGCAGGAAAAGAGGTGAGGAATAAAGACCAGATCCATCCAGGCCTTGCTTGATGCAGTGTGGCTCCCAAAAGAAGTTGCTGTCATACCTGTTCCGGCACACCCCAGACAACAGGACCCGATATCAAAAGGGAATGAAGCTGCAGATGCAGCAGCCTGAGCAGCTGCAACCCGAGAAGTTATCGCTATTACCTCCACATCCACGGCTCAGAGTCCCAATGAAATGCTAACCCCACAGCCAATCTATCAGGACAACGATGCACAGGGGAAGACTGGAACTGATGGAGGAGAACTCCTCAAGGACAACTAATACTCCCAAGAATGATGCTCTGGCCCTTCATAATGAGCATGCACGGCCTTACACAGCTGGGGGGCACTCGGCTGTACGAACTCTTACGCCGCCACTTTTACAGCCCTGGGATGAAGCAAGTTACAGAATCAGTGGCAAAGAGATGTGTTGGTGCCTACATGACTGATATACACCTTTACTAAGAGCAAACAGGGACTGAGAAAAGGTATGCACAATAAAAAGGCTGGAATGGTGGGAAAAGGGTCACTCTAGAAAAACAGGTTTTTCCTAGCGACACATGATCCTGTTGTTTAAGAACCAATTACAGGCCAGCAAAAAAGTTAAGGAATTCGGGGCCGTACTGACGTCAAAAATTGTATATAAGTGAGATACCTGTGCGAGGGGGGTGGATGGACTAAGGGAGAAGAAAGAAGAAAATGTAGCTTACAACAGTAAACTTTGCTGTGCCTCACACATGCTTGACCTTGGCAGTTCTGTGAATTTAAAGAAAAGTGTCTCGGACGCGTCTGATGACCTGGGAAATGGGAATTATCACCAGTTTGTGATCCTCTTGGTGAGTAGAGGGTCTTAACATCTGGCGCCCGAACAGGGACCCCTTGGGTTTTTTTGTTTGGAAGAGTTCGCAGCCTTTTTAAAAAAGTTGGGTGAGGAAAGAAATATGGGACAATAGGTGTCTGTTCCCATAATAAAGCCTGGGGATAGTGAGGTATATGCTAGACAGATTTATAAATTAGTTAAAGGACAGGGAATACAAGTGCATATAAAAATCTGTGAAGAATTTGTAAAGGAATTATGGAAATCTTCACCGTGGCTAGAACACACTGGACTAGATCAAAAACTTGGGGAGTTGTAGGTTCTCAGATGGCTTCGTATAATGAGCAACAGCCAAACTTCTTTAAAGATATTGATGTTTTCTTATATAATTTAGTGAAAACCGTATTACAAGGAGTTTCCTCTCTTCCTCCTAGCTTAGTAACAGAGGAAATTCAAACAGGAAGCTCTTTAAATAGTGATCTAGAGGATAAAGGCAAAACGCCTAAAAATGAAATTAAAAAAAAAGAAACGGCTGCTTATCGGCCTATATATCCTTCATTAGAGTGCTTTAGAAATCACAAAGGGTGGAGGAAAATGTGCTTTTAAATTCGCGTGATCTGTTTGAGAACAAAAACAAAAGTAGCACAGGCAATTTTGCAAGCTGGGGAAGAAGGAGAGGACATCTCACAATGGGACAAGGAGCCATTTCCAGTGGATTTAACAGATCCACAGAGAACATATTCGCCTATTCCCTAAAAATTACTAAAAGATCTTAAACAAGCATGTAATGATTATGGGCCAAATTTACCTTTTGTATTACAAACCCTTGAAAATTTTGCAAATAGAATGGCATTCCTACCTGACGACTAGAAGGCTTTAGCAAATGCTTGTTTAACTCCAGGGCAGGCGAAGCTTTGGCAAACTCAGTATGAAAAGGCAGCAAAACATTTTATAACTTTACATAATTTACCCAGTCCTGAAGATACGCTTCATGTCTTCATGGGCACTGGTCCTTATAATTCCATAAACAACCAAAGACTTTATACCAATGTATCTCATGCTGGTATAGGAGCATGTGCTATTAGAGCATGGGGAAAAATTAAAAAAAAGGGTGTGGTCCAACAGCAACTATCATCCATTAAGCAGGGCCCTAAAGAATCAATGCAAGATTGTGCTTCATGTTTGAAAATTGCAGTAGACAAACTTATAGGAGTTGGAGAACCAGAAAAAGTAAATTTTCAATTATTGAGGGAAGGAATGAATAAAACATGTAAAAGACACAGGCTTTTTGTTCTCGTAGATTATTAACTTGGAGAGCAGAGGATAAGATAGGAAAACTCTGTCCATTGGTCATAACAGGTTTATCTACATCTTTTTGGGGAAGAGATTTCATGCAAGATATGGGAGTTACTATTCAAACAAACTAATGGGGGTCATTGTACAGCTAGCTGTACCTAAATTAAAATGGACAAATAAAAAACTCATTTGGATAGAGCAATGGCCCCTAACTTCTCAAAAGCTAGCTGCTTTACATGAAATTGTACAAGAACAATTAGATAAAGACCATATTGAGTCCTCTTATAGCCCCTATAATTCACCTGTATTTGTTATAAAAAAGAAAAGTGGAGCTTGTAGAATGTTAACTGATCTTAGGGCTGTAAACAGTACTATGCAACTTATGGGTGCTCTTCAATTAGGCATACCATCCCCCAATATGATACCTCAAGGGTATGTTATAGCCATCATGGACATTAAGGATTGTTTTTATTCTATTCCTCTACATCCTGATGATAGGGAAAAATTTGCTTTCTCAGTACCAGCTATAAATTTACTACAGTCATCTCAGAGATATCAATGGAAAGTTCTCCCACAAGGTATGGCTAATAGTCCTACTATATGTCAATGGTATGTTGATAAGATATCACCATTAAGGGGCCGTTATGACTCATCTGTTACTCTTCATTACATGGATGACATATTAGTAGCCACCCCCTCTGAGGAGCAAACGCAGGCATTATTGCATGATATGATGGAACAATTGGCTACTTATGGTTTGATTATAGCTCCAGAAAAGATTCAAACTGAACCTCCTTTTCATTACCTCGGTGTTTTGAGAAGTTAGTTTTGGTTCGGATTTGTTCCTGCAAATGACACACTGCAAAGCCTAGAAGTGGATTTTATTCATACAATACAGGGTATAGATTGCTTACAATAACAACAAACATAAAATAATACTCAGAGAATACATAAACATATAAGTAAAATAATTAGGATAGAAGAGAAAGACAAAACATCACCAATTCAGGGGAGCACCAATTTGGGGGAGCACCGACTCTAATGTTGATGGCTGGGGAATCCTGGTTCAGCAGCCTCTGAGCCCAAATGGGAGGGTCCCAGGCAGAGCGTCCTCTCCATGGGTGAGATTCCAAAGAACTTCTAGCAGTTTGGGGTTTTTATTGCTAGAGAACAAAGACGGCTGTGAGCCCAGTATCTTGGTCCCGGGAAACTTTGTAAAGATACCCAAAGGTCAATATGTTTTATGACAACAAGGAGATACCATAGGGGGCTGCAAGGTATGTTTTAATTAATGTCAGTACTGTAAGAATAGCCATTCTCCTCAGTACAATTTATGTTCTCAGGAGTGGCTAGGTCCTGGAAGAAAGAATGCAGCCAAATCATGCAGGCATATCCAAGTGTCATGTCCAAGAGTTCATATGAAGGATGTGTCTCCATACAGGACTGAGTGAACTCACTAATTGGAGAAACTAATATTAATTAGATTCTACTTCACTAGGACATGTATTACATGAAAGTTATATAACTAGGATACCTCCTGAGATAAAATTGAATGACTATAAGACTTTGAATGATTTTCAAAAATTAATAGGGAGTATTCAATGGCTGAGAACCATAGTTCCTATCCCTCCATCATTAATGCATCCTTTATATGATATATTGAAGGGACCTTCAGATGTAAAATCACCTAGGTCATGGACTGAAGCGGCTAAGGCAGCTATACTACAAATTATGAAAAATATTAATATGTCCACTATTAGATGGGATCAAAAATCACCCCTCAGATTTGCAATTCTTCAGGATTCTCCATTTTTTGGAGTATTCTTTCAAGACCAAGGGGTCATTGAATGGATACATCCTCAAAAGCCTATCGGAATCTTTACTAATAGAAATCAGGCATTATATCAATTTTTATCTGAGTTAGTACAAAGAGGAATTTTATTAACTGGTATACCCCCTATTCCATATCTATCACTTTCTCATGCTTACTTTGCTCACTTAAATTGAATTTGAAGGATGGGATTCTTTATTACCTTTTTGTTCTCTTTCCCACACTAAGCTACCAAAAATTGCTCACTTTTATAAACAGCTTAATATAATTACTCCTCCTTCTGTGATTAGTGCAATGCCTGCAGATGGTCCTAATATTTTTACTGATTCTACAAAGGATCATGGAGCTCGTTTTTATATACCATCCACTAATGCATTATGAGTTTTATCAACCCCTTATTACTCTACCCAGAAAAATGAATTATATGCGATTCTGTGTGTATTACAACATATTTCCCCACCCTTTAATATTATTACAGATAGTCAGTATGCTTATTTAGTAGTTAAGAATTTACAGAATGCTATTATTGATCTTAGACATTTCACTATTGCTCAATTATTATATCAAACTCAGCAGGCTTTAGCTGCTTTAAAATCCCCCATATATATTTTCTACATGTTAGATCACATACAGATGGTAGAGGACCAATATTTGAAGGTAACAAAATTGTTGCTTCTGCTCTATATAATTGTGAGGTGCTTAATGCTGTACAATCATCCCAACTTGCACATGATAATTTACATCTGTCAGCTAGATCATTAAGAAAACTTTATGGTATCTCTAAACAACAAGCCTCAGAGATAGTGAAAAAAATGTTTGAAATGTATTCATTTTGCTCCATATAAAGGTGATCCTACCAAAAATCCAAAAGGAGATAGGCCTAATGATATTTGGCAAATGGATGTTACACACTGGAGAACACAGTGTATTCATGTAACTGTAGATACTCATTCTAATTTTATAGTAGCTACTCTTCAACCTGGAGAGACACTGAAACATGTTATCTCTCACTTATACCATTGTTTTGCTTCTATTGGTGTGCCTCACCAGATAAAGACAGATAATTGGATTTCTTACACTTCAAAGGGTTTTCAGTCCTTTTGTGATGAATTTGGCATTACTCATGTAACTGGTATTCCTTATAATCCTATGGGTCAGGCTATTGTTGAACATGCCAATAGATCCCTGAAAACACTCCTTGTTAAACAAGAAAAGGGAGTGTTATAGGGTAGGCCAAAGGGTCATTTAACTCAAAGTATGTTAGAAAAAGCAGTATTCACATATAATTATTTACAGTTTGCTGCTAATGAGTTGACACCAGCCATCTGTTTTTGGCATACATTTGAGGGTACAAGATCAGATAGTGCAAAAATACAAAATGAACAGTTTAAAAACAAGAAACAAATGAATAGAGTGTTATGGAAAACAGAGGAGGGAGATTGGGCAGATCCAGGAACAGTTAAGATATGGGGTCTGGGGTATGGTCTTATTGTTTCAGATGATGGAGAAGGAGAACAGTGGGTTCTGAGTAGAAGGATCAGAACACTCAGGGAACACCATGCCCAAAAAGAAGGCAAGAAGGAAGAACAAACCGAGACAGAAAAAGAAGAGAAGCAGAACATGGGGACAACAACTGAAAAAGATATTTGTATCTTATGCTGAGTTTTCAACCTGGGGTAGCTGAATCCACCACAATGAAGTGGAAGAGCTTGGTAAACATGAAGCAACGAGTGGCTGATCAACAAGGACATTGGACTTGGGGAATAATACCTGGTCCTCCTATTATTCATGTAGTGGGTTGGGGACAGAACACACCTGAGTTAAAAGGTTTTGGGAATATGACAAAAATGGTGGGAACTTATAGGACAGAGATGCCAAAGAGGCATATGACGAATACACCTTTACATAATGTGACTTTTATTAGTTATTCTGCTCCTATCTGTTTTAATACAGGAAATGCTGATACACTGCCAGAATGCTTACCATTTGAAAAACGTGATATGCCTGTGGGATTACACAGAGACTCAATTATCGGATATCATTCAGTAGGATTTTCAGTGAGATTTTATTCTATTCCACATCCAATCAAGATAGCACAAGTACCCAAACAGCCTGACTTAGTTCCATGTCTAACAGGTGTACCTCCGCCTTGGGCAAAATTAACACCATGTAAGTCAGGATCAGCATACACTATAGATGTGTCTAAATTAGAACTTAATACTTCCTTGTTGTTCTGGGATGATAATAATAACATGGCTACTACGCTTATGCAACAGATACCTGCACCAGTTCCTTTTGCCTTTGATTTTAATGTTACTCATAAATATATATGGAAAATAGGATTGTTAAAAATGGTTGAAGTTAATCTTACTTTGTTACTGCTGGCTTAATGCAGATACTGGGAAACAGATGGATCCCCAATGTAAGACAGATGATGAATATGAGAGAGAATCATATCTAAATGCTGTTGCTTTCTTATTCGAAGAGGAGTAGAACAAGTGGATAACATTAATGGCACTGCTTTTTATATAGGAATTATGTGGAGAACCATATAATTATACCTGCACTACTTATGAGTTTCATGGGATAATTCATGCACTGGCTAATTATGCTTTTCTTACTGGTAAAAAAGTAATAATACAACAAATACAGGATCAATTTGTAATTTCTGTTGTTGATTATATGCTCACAGATCTTATAGATAAGAATATAGCCTATCCGTATGTATTGTTAGTCAAACAGCCTATGTATTCTTTGGTCCCAGTAAAATCAGTGGTTCCTTGGGCACAATACCCTTCAGATTTACAATGGTTAAAAGTAAAAAGTGAACTAAAAAGATGTACTAGAGAAATTGATGGATTTATCTTTGATATTATTAATTTGGCTATTGAGGCTTTTCTAGAATTCCAAGTACAACAACTTAAAGAACAGATAGGTTATTTAGCATCTGAATTGCAATCCTTTATGATTGCAGAATCAAAGTCATGGAAGAAACAATTAGATTTAGATAAAGCAATTCAGAATGAAATATATGCTTTGGAAGTAGCTGTGGAATGGTTAGGTGATGAATTATTGTTACAAAAATGTTATCTGTACCCTGTCATTTTGCATATCCATCTGTTTGTGTTACACCTTTACACTGGGATGATAGGTCCTTAAATGACACCCGGATCAATGTAAGAGATCATTTACAAGGCACATTATTGGCCGCAAATGTGTCCAATCAAATTGAGGAACTAGCTAAATTGGTTAAAGATATTGATGTCATGGCTACACATTTTCATCTTTCAGAAGACACCTCACAAGATTTTATAGATTGGATTAAGTCCCATATGACTGCCCTACCTTCCTGGCTATACAGCCTTTTTATGGGCATTATATTAATTTTCTGTGCCTGTTTGTGCATACCATGTTGTATATCAATACTTTGCCACACCCTTGTTAATGATTTTGCTCAGTGGCACTCTCGCCCACAAAATTATGTCCAAGCCATTGAAATGATAAATACTGGAGGATAGGAGTCACGGACAATGGAGGAGTTAACTGGGTTGAGGACGCTCAGAAGTCCAGGCATTCTGCCGCACTTCTACGAGGCTGTGCCTCCTCTTTTGGATTCTTACCATGAACAGGGTCTCCTTCCTCCCATAGCGGTTCCTGCAAAACAAGAAAAGGGAGTTGTTGGTGCCTACATGAATGATATAAACCTTTACTAAGAGCAAACAGGGACTGAGAAAAGATATGCATAATAAAAAGACTGGAATGGCAGGAAAAGGGGCACTCTAGAAAAACAGGTTTTTCCATCAATCAGTCCCTGCAAACAGGCCAAGAGGCACCCTTCCTGGGGACCATTGGAAGGTGGATTTTACTGAAATGGAAACAGGAGTTGGGGGATACCAGTACCTCCTGGTATTCATGGACGCTTTCACGGGATGGCCAGAAGCGTTCCCCACAAAATCTGAAACTGCCACAGTGGTGGCCAAGAAGCTTTTCTTTGAAATAGCTCCCAGATTCAGTCTGCCTAACTCCATCGGATCAGATAACGGGCCGGCTTTTGTTTCCCAAGCAATTCAGGTTTTATCTAGGCTACTGGGAATGAGGTGGAAACTCCATTGTGAATACAGGCCCCAGAGTTCAGGGCAGGTAGAAAGGATGAACAGGACTCTCAAGGAATATATTAGTAAACTAAAGCTTGAAACTGACGAGTTCTGGGTGAGCCTCCTTCCCTTTGTCCTACTCCAGGCCAGGTGTACTCCTAATCCGTCTACTCTTTCTCTCTCCCCTTTTGAGGTTTTTTTGGGGGCACCCCCTCCTATCATTCCCTGCATAGGGGAACAGTCCCCCCCCCTTGATTTTACTAATAAATCTTAAATTAAGTCCTTATAGGCCCTATCGGAAGTCCAGAGGGCTCTAGAGAGTTTCTATTGCACTACAGCCAAACCCAAACCCGAGCCTCCTGAGTCTCTAAAAAGCCTGGCCTTCAATGCTACGTATGGTCAGCCTATTCTATATTTTGATTTCTGCTCTATGTTAGGCCCAAATTGGAATTTAGCAAATAATTGGGGAAGTAAGAATCTGATGGCCTGGTCTGTTAGGGTCCAGGAATTTGGGGATCCTGATGAGAAGTTTGTTTTTGAATTGAGGATCAGAGGGTGTGGTGTATGATTCCTTTGAGAAACATGAGACCCCAGACTTGATGGAGATTGCTGATGGAAAGGCTATTCATAGTGATTTAGAAAACGGCTTGCCTTGAGGCACACTCTCTGTTATCAAGATGAGAACTCCCCCTTCTTGCTGAATACCTCCTTTTAATACAAACTTAATTGATAATAATGTGTGGGTTAGTGGATAAAGGGCATGACCACAGAGAGTGGGGGAAGGAAGGAGGCAAGAAGGAGGGGTCAGCCTAGGAGGAAGGGCTAAGAGAAGAGGGAAGACAACAAGGCAGGTTTGCTGTAGGGGAGGAGCTGAATAAAGAACTACCTTATTTCATCCTCCTGTAGCTTGTGACTCTCCTTTGGAAGAACACACAGGGTGTGTCCGGATGTGCATTGAAACTCGGGAAGAGGTGAGATCCCGCTGCCCTTAGGTATAACACCTAGCATTGGTCTAATGATGACCGGAAATGGAATGCGGACCCAGGGTGTGGGGAGGGCATTCCTGCGCCTGATGAGCATGAGTGAGCCCTCTGGGATTCCAGTATCTATGTATGCCCCTCAGTCGGAACCCCGAGATGTCAAGGAAAAGACTAATTCCATTGTGCAACTTGGGGCTGTGAGACTATTGCTGGTTGGCTGGGAAGGGATGGCAAGGACCCAAATATCAATCTACTATGAGTGGGAACTAAGGATCCAACTTGTAAAATGGGCTCCTGTAATCCCATGGCCCTTAATGTCAAAACCTGGACTGCTGAGTATTGGCGGACAGGAAAATCCTGGGGCCTGCGGGTCTACTCAAAGAGATACGATAACAGGGGTTATTTCACCCTACAGAAAACTATCATACTTGCCCCCTCCCTTCCCATCGGGCCTAAACCTGTGCTTAATGATTGTAAGGTACTGAGACTTGGGAGAGCGGAGGGACAGATCTCAAGGACAGAGTTTAAGAGGCACTTGGAGGCTTATTCTGCTTGAGCCCGAACAACAGGGCATTGACTGTATTGAGTAAACCTCTGTAACGAGGGCGGACCTCCTCATCCTTGCTGATCATGTGCTGAGCTCATATGACCGAGTACACATGACTGGGGGCTATGAAAAGGGAGGTTGGAGACAGAGAGAGAGACTCCATGATGTGAAGTACTAAAATAAAGACCTGTTGCTGCAAGTATCTGTGAGTCGGGAGCTCTGTGGGGCTGCCTCTTGGGAGGTGGTTCTCTGATTTTAGTAATCATCACAGAGGACATTGGAAGACCTGGGAAAGGTAAGGTGAGAACCAGTTGACCTCCGCTGAGGTAAGCAGCAGGGAGCCAATGACTGGCGCCCGAACAGGGACTTGCATCCCCGTTAGGAAGTCCCTAAGCCTCACTATAAAGTGAGAAATCGGAGAAGATTTAGACATGGGAAAAGCAGTCTTACTTCCCATTGTCAAGTCCAATGACAGTGAAGTTTATACTCGACAGGTATACAAATTAGTGAAGGGACAAGGAGTCCGTGTCCATCTTAAGGGATTGTAGAGCCTTTATAGAAAGGGTTTGGAAAGTTTCTCCATGGCTGGAATATAGAGGACTAGATGGCCCCCGATGGAGTATGGTGGGGTTGCAAATGACCTCATATGAGGAAACTAATCCGGGGTTACTAAGTGATTTAGATTTTACTATATATGGGATAGTGAAAGCAGCTGTATGCAGAGGGCCAATACATCCCTCTAAATTAGTTACTGGAGTTACTCAAATTGGAGATTCTATAAAAGGGGAATCTAGTGGAGAGGAGGAAAATAATAATCCATTTCCCAATCCTCTGGAATATAGAATATTGCATTCAAAGACGCCTCTGTATCCAACCTTAACTAAGTGAAGAAATGAGCAGAGTGTTGGCTGTCCGGAGGAGGTAGAAAAGAGTACAGACAGTAAAACAGGATATAAAGAGGAGGGGTTGAATCGACAAAAGGGGCTCAGAGATGGGAGCCTTTGTAAGAACATAGCCATGCCAGCTAAGTTAGCAGAACAACAGGATATCAACCAAACCGGACTTACATCCAGGGTGGAGGAGTCCAACGACCACAAAAAGTTGCAGAGACGGATACAGGAACTTACAGAGCAACTGCAACAACTAAATAAATCACAGATCTAGATATATTCTTGTGGCCCTCTGGCTCCACCTAGCGGAGGACATACAAAAGTGGTGGAGGCCATTCTGCAGGCAGCTGAGCAAGGAGAAGATATTTCAGAATGGGATATGGATTTATTTCCAGTGAACCTCCACGATCAGGGAAGAGCTTACACACCCATTCCTTATAAATTGTTGAAGGACATTAAACAGGCTTGTTATGAATATGGTCCAAATTCTCCTTTTGTATTACAAACTCTGGAGAATTTTGCTAATAGGGCAGCCTGTGTACCTGTAGATTGGAAAGCACTGGCCACTGCATGTCTGACTCTGGGCAGTCTCTACTGTGGGAATCACAGTATGAAAAGGCAGTGAAACACTTTATAAAAATGCACAACCCCCCTAATCCGGAAGATGCCTTCCACGCCTATATGGGCACCAGGAAGTATGTTTCATTAGAAAACCAGAGATGGTATCCTCCTGCTTCCTATGCAGGAATAGGGATTTGTGCTTTAGGAGCATGGGGAAAGATAGAAAAGGATGGGGTAATTCAGCAACAGTTGTCATCTATTAAGCAAGGTCCCAGGGAATCTATTCAAGATTATGCCTCAAAGTTAAAGACGGCAGTGGACAGAATGATAGGAATGGGGGAGACTGGACAAGTAGTATTTAAACTATTATTACAAGAGGGTTTAAATAAGACATGCAAGAGGGTGGCTCAGACTGTCTCTATAGATACCCCATTGACAGAATTAATGGAAAGGTGTAGTGAAGTTGACTATGAAATTTTGAATTTGGAGGCGATGGCGGGTATCATTGCAAAAGGGGTGCCTAGCAGGATGAAACAAAGAGCTGAAAATCAGCAATGCTTTAGGTGTGGCAAACTTGGCCATTTACAAGCCCAATGTAGAAAACCGCCACTAGGGAGCAATAAACCTACATGTTTCGCCTGAGGTAATTCTGGGCATATGGCCAAATTCTGTAGAACAAGAAAAGGCAGAACCAGGGAAACAGGCGCAGGGGCCCTGCAGGGGCCCCGATACGTACCCTCTCCAAATGCACACCCAAGCACAGACAAATTCGGAAGCCCCATTCGACCAGTATCAAACTGTTTTCCAACGTCTCAAGACAGAGACTTTTGGGTAAATATTATAACACCAAAATTAACTATTCCCCCATTCTTTACCATCGATGCACAAGTTCAAAACACCAAAGGAAAATGTTTAATAGTGGACCTTCCTGCCCCTTCCATTGTGATAGTACACATGACCGTGCTTTATCCAGGGGAAGATTGTATTTCAGTTACTAATCCACATGCCTTTTTCGTTACCTTATCACAACAGGATCCTATTGCCAGAATTATTTCCCTGCAGAAGAGAGAAGCCAGTGGTTTTTCCACTCAGATAGCATTGACCCAATCCATTAAGCTCCAGCGTCCCATGTTACAAATCTTTATTGAAGACCAACCATTTGTAGGTATGCTGGATACAGGAGCTGATGTTTCAGTCATCAGGGTGGCCACTAGAGGATGGAAGGGTTGAAGTGAGAGGAGTGGGAGGAAATTAACATGCTTCAAGGTCCTGTAACAGATTACGATGGGAAGTAGACGGGCAGCAGGAAACATTCCGACCTTTGGTGATTACTGGATTATCTACCTCTTTATGGGGAAGGGACATCATGTTTGCTATGGGAGTATCTCTGCAAACAAACTCCTAGGGGCAATTGCTATCAGCAAGCTAGCTATGCCTGAGATCACATGGCTGGATACTAAACCAGTCTGGATAGAGCAATGGCCCCTCACAGACATAAAGCTAGCTGCATTGAATGATATTGTAAAAGAGCAGTCAGACAAAGGACACATAGAATCATTGTTTAGCCCGTACAATTCCCCTGTGTTTGTAATAGAAAAGTGGAAAATGGAGAATGCTGACAGATTTGAGAGCTATTAATGCTATTATGCAAACCATGGGAGCCCTGCAACCTGGAATGGCTTCACCTAATATGATACCTAAAGGTTTTTATATTGCTATATAGACATTAAGGTTTGCTTTTATTCAATTCCCTTGCATCCTCAGGATAGAGAGAAGTTTGCATTCTCTGTACCTTCGATTAACTTGCAGCAAGCAGCACAAAGGTTTCAATGGAAGGTTTTTCCACAAGGCATGGCCAGCAGCTCTACCCTGTGTCAGTGGTATGTTGATGTTATTCTACAACCTATTAGGAGGAAATATTATGACTATACTATATTACATTACATGGATGATGTGTTATTAGCTGCTCCCACTGCTGAACAAATACAAAGTGTGTTAAAGGACGTCACTACTGCATTAGCAACTTATGGATTGATTGTGGCTCCAGAAAAAATACAAACAGAACCTCCTTTTCATTATTTAGGACACATCCTTAATGAGAATCAAGTCAGACAAGAACCCCCACAATTAAATTTAGAAAAGTATGGGACTCTAAATGATTTCCAGAATAGGCACTATTCAAAGGATAAGAGCCACTGTTCCCATTCCACCATCCTTAATGCACCCTCTTTATGACATACTTAAAGGCCCATCTGATTTGACTTCTCCACTTAAAGGCCCATCTGATTTGACTTCTCCTAGAGAATGGACAGGTATAGCCAAACAGGCTATGCATCCAATTCTATGCAACATAGGCTTAAACTACTCAAAGATGGGATCCGTCCGCCCTGTTGAGGTTTGTTGTCTTACAGGACTGTCTTTTCTTTGGTGCTTTCTTTCAAAAAAAAAGGAGTTATAGAATGGATGTATCCTCAAAAGTCTTTGAAAATTGTAATTAATATATCTGATGCAGCACGTCAATTTCTCACTGAAGCGATACAAAGGGGAATTTTATTAACTGGAGAAGCACCCATTATACATTTGTCAGTTCCTTTGACACACTTGATGGTGCTAGTAGAAGATCATGGTTGGGAAACATTGTTGCCAAATTGTACCACCTCCTATATTAATTTACCAAAAAAATTCAATTATATAAGCAACTTCCTTTGGAGATCCCTAAGTTGTCGGTGCGTTTCACCCCAGTTAATGGTCCAAATATTTTTACTGATGCCACTAAAGACCATAAAGCTAGTTATTATATACCTTCCTCAAATTCTTTACACCTGTTGGATACTCCTTATGATTCTACGCAGAAGAATGCGCTTTTTGCTATATTATATGTATTACAACATGTAGCTTCTCCCTTTAACATTATTACTGACAGTCAATATGCAGCTAACATAATAAAATATTTACCTAATGCCATTATTGATATGTGCCACTCAACCATATCTTCTTTACTTTATGACACACAAAAGGTGCTGCACGCGTTAACCTCACATATATATGTATATATATATGTGTATATATATATATATATATATATTATGCATGTAAGGTCTTATACTGATGGAAAAGGTCCAATATTTGAAGGCAATAAGATAGCAGATTCTCTCTTATATACTTGTGATATACTCAGCAGTATTGAGGGCTGCGAATAATGCTCATGACAAATACCACTTATCCTCTAGATCACTCAGAAAATTGTATGGTATTTCTAAACAACGAGCAGCAGAGATAGTAAAATGCTGCCTTCGGTGCGTACCCTTTGCCCCATGTCCATGTACTTTTACATAAAATCCACGTGGCAACAAGCCTAATGATATTTGTCAAATAGATGACACACATTGGAAAAATCAATGTATCCATGTAACTATTGATACACATTCCAGGTTCCTTCTTGGTACCTTCCAGCCAGGTGAAGCACTGAAACATGTTTTGTCCCATTTATATCATTGTTTCGCTACGGTAGGGATCCCTAAACAAATAAAAACTGATAATGGACTGGCCTATGCCTCAAAAGGCTTGCAGCACTTTTGTTCTGAATTTTGTATATTACATATAACGGGCATCCCATACAACCCCAATGGACAAGCCATTGTTGAATGTGCCAACAGAACTCTTAAGTCGCTCCTTGTTAAACAAGAAAAATGAGTGATGTGGGATAGGCCAAGAGGACGTATTACTAAAGGCATATTGGATAAAGCCGTATTCACATACAATTATATGCAACTTTCAAGGAATGAATTGATGCCAGCAATAAGATTTTGGCACAATTACTAAAAACAATGGCTCAAACAAAAAATTGACAATAATGGTAAAATCAGGGAAAAAGTCCTTTGGAAAGGGGAAGATGGAATATGGGTGAGTCCGGGAACTGTCAAGATTTGGGGTCCGGGGTATGCTCTTGTCATTTCAGATGAAACAAGAGAAGAACAGTGGGTACTGAGCAGAAGAATTCGATAAGTGGAAGGACATACAAAAGAAGTGGAAAAGGAGAAGAAGGCGGCCCAGGGGAAAGAGAAGCAGAGTTCAGAAAAAGATGAATAACCAGTATATGACAACAACTACAAGAACAAGTAGGCTATCTAGCAAGTCAATTAAAGGCCTTCATGGTGGCCTCCTCAGAAGCTTGGTTAAAATAGACAGAAATAGATATAGGTCTACAAAAAGAGACAACAGCTTTACCACAGACCACTCTGGCTATTGGCAACGAGTTAGCTTTGCATGAACAGCTAATGAAGATTCCTTGTCAATACAAATATCGGCCCTTGTGTGTTACTCCGCTTCCCGTGAATTTTACAGATTCTGCATTTCCTGCCTTATGGGCTAATATATCAGCTCATTTACAAGGTGCCTCATTAGCAGCTAATATTTCTAATCAAATTGAGCAATTGGCGCGTTTAGCTTTGGAGATGTCTCAGCTCGCTAGTAACTCTACTGTTCCTTCATCTTCTGCTGAAGATTTAGTTAAATGGATCACTGATCATATGCATTTTTCATGGCTGTCGACATAGCCAGTGGTATTTATAATTGTACTACTTTTATTGTTTCCATGCCTTTTAAGAATTGTAATACACTTAATCAAAGGTGCAGGAACCCATCTGAAGAGTTCTCTCCTTCTACTAGGCAGTCCCCACTAAACAAGAAAAGGGAGTTGTAAGGTACTGAGAGTTGTAAGAGCGGAGGGACAGATCTCAAGAACAGAGTTTAAGAGGCACTCGGAGGCTTATTCTGCTTGAGCCCGAACAACAGGGTGTTGACTGTATTGAGTAAACCTAGTAAACCTCTGTAATGACGGCAGACCTCCTCATCCTTGCTGATCATGTGCTGAGCTCATATGACCGAGTACACCTGACTGGGGGACTATAAAAAGGGAGGTTGTGGATGGAGAGAGAGAGACTCCTTGATGTGAAGTACTAAAATAAAGACCTGTCGCTGCAAGTATCTGTGAGTCGGGTGCTCTGTGGGGTTGCCTCTTGGGAGGTGGTTCTCTGATTTTAGGAATCAGAGTCGAGGATGTCCGAATACCGGGAAAGGTAAGGTAAGAGCCAGTTGATCTCCACTGAGGTAAGCAGTGGGGAGCCAATGCCACCAGATGTGAGGGAAGAACTATCTTGTTAATCTCCCTCAGATCTTGCACCTTTCTATAGGTACCATCTTTCTTCCTTACTGACAAAATAGGGGTGTTGTATGGGAAAATACAGGGTTCAATTAAATTTGTATCTAATAATCTTTTTATAACTGGTTGAAGGCCCTTCCTTCCCTCCAAGGAAATGGGGTATTGTTGTACCCCATTTGGTGATAAGTCTCTAACAATTACCCAAATGGGAGCGATTGTTAGATGACCTGGATTTTCTGGACTAGCCTGCACTTGGGGAACAATCTGGTTTTTGTCTGTTTCTCTCATGATGTAAGTTTGCTCAGATATCAATAGGGAACCTTTAATCACAAGGCTAATAGATAATTTCATAATTAGATCTTGCCCCAACAAATTTATCCCAGCCTCCGGTATACTTCCATGCCATCATATTCTATAAGTATCACTTCGGACATGGAAACCCATGAAATTCTCTCCCTTAACTCTAGAAATCACCAAAGTTCCGGCTGATAATTTTGTTCCCTTTGGTATCTGTATGACTGAAGTCCTAGCAGCCCCTGAATCTACCAAGAACACCAACTCCTCCTTAGATGAGCCCACTCTTAAATTTATCAAGGGCTCTGGGTGAGACTTGCCAATGATCCCCTGACCCCCCTAATCCCCTACTTCCATCAGGGAGACCACTTGCTCCTCTTCCTTCTTTGTCAGGCACTCCCTGGAAAAATGTCCCTGTTTCTCACAAGTCCAACATTCTAAGCTTGGACTCCTTGGTTCACCCCTTCTGTTGATTTCCCACAGGTCTCCGGTCTCTTTTAGGCCTTTATGCCTTTTCCTTGTCATGCTTGAATTCTGGATCCCCTGAATATCCGCTGGATCATTATCCTATTTCTCTCTTCTCTCTCTCTCTCTCTCTCTCTCTCTCTCTCTCTCTCTCTCTCTCTTTCTCTCTCATTCCATTGCTTCTCGCATTCTTTTCTCTGTTTTTCTTTCTCTTTCTCTCTTCCCTCATCCTTTCTCACATAAACCTTAGTAGCCTCCTCCAGAAGAGTTCCCAGAGGAGATCGCATCCACCCCTCAATTTTCTGTATTTTCTTATTTATGTCTGGCCAAGAATTGGACACAAATTGTACTTTCAACATTTGTCCATTCTCTGAGCTATTAGGACCACTCCTGAATATCTTTTTCTTCCCCCTCTAAGCCTCTCTAAATATTGTGCCAGAGATTCATCTCTTGAGTAATGACTAGTGCTCTATTTATATTTTGGGAAATCTTTGGGAAAGCATCCCTTATCCCTACAATTATTAATTCTCTCAAATCCTGCATATTCTGCCTGTGTACCTGATTATTACTATCCCATCCTGGATCATTCACTGGGTATTTTTGGTCAGCTGGAATTGCCCCATTATTCCCAGATGGATGCCGTCTTTCCCACTCCCCCATAGCGCCCACTCAAATTGAGTGTCTTTCTTCAGGGGTGAACAATATAGACAGTATATACATTAAAATTGACCAAGTATAAAGACTGGTCCCAAGAATTGATGTAACCATTTTGATGCCCCAACCAAGTCTTCCATAATGGAAACCAATTCTTTCTTAGATGTCCTAACCTCACTTCCTGATAAAGGCACATTTACAAATCTGACACCACCCTGGGCCCCCCCAATGGGACCTCCTTTAGGGGAAACATATCCTCTGTAGCACTTCTTGTTTTCCTGTGGGAGTGTGCCCGCCCCTTCAACAAAGGAAAGGTTCTGAACATCCCTCTCTAACTGATGCAATTCCCTCAACAAAGGGGCATGAGGCCCCTCCCTTACTTGCTCACCAGAGACTGCTTCCTCTGCAGACAGAGCCTGTTCTGCCAGTTGGGCCTTTATTGGGGGTGGGATATAGGGAGGGGGTAGGGCATTTAAAGGTCCCAATCTTGTTTCCCCTCCTTTTCTTTAATTTCTTTGGCTTCTGGCTTTGGTCCCAATTCCTGTGGTCAATTAAAGAAGACTTTAGCAGATCCAACAAGCCAGAGATTAGCATAAACTGACTCTTCTGGGTTAAACGGATCTTTGCCATTCACATATAGATGTAGCTACTGACATACCTAATCTTTGGAGGAGCCATATTTAGGCCAAATTATTCCCCCACCCAAATCTTGGCCACCCCAAATAAAACAACAATATTTGATTAATTTCTTTTGGCTCTTCCCTCTGTACTTAGGGATCTTATCCCAATCCTACAACCGACTTCCTAAAGGACTATTGGTTGGAATTCCCTGATCCTTGTCCTGGTTCTCATTTTTGAACTGTGATTTCTCCATGCTTTTTTCCTATGTTGGTGTAGGTCACCCTATCACCAGCAGTCACCCGAGAGCATTCTTGGGGTGTCCTTTCCTTGGGATCCAGCAATCCCCCCAAATTTTAGAGAGCTAGTCTCTTCCTTGGTCAATAGACCCCCAGACTACTCCCGAGTGCTTACCTCGAGCTACACGTATAGATCTTCTGGATTGTGCCGGCAACCAGCTCTCTCTCTCTCTCTCTCTCTCTCTCTCTCTCTCTCTCTCTCTCTCTCTCTTTCTCTCTCTGCCTTTGTATGAATTCTTCTGCCTCAAGTCATTACATTCTCCAGGACTCAAAACCAGTGCCGTTGGACAAAATTGTCTGTGGGTGCCGGCCCAAGACCCCGCAGCTCCCCCCCAAAGAACCCCTTCAATCCCAGACAAGCCCCCAACTCTGTGTGGGGCATTTAGACCCTTAACCAAAATATCAATACTTCAGAGGCATCTCAAGGTATAGAACAAAGGATTTATTTAGGATCTCATGAGAATCGGGCAGTCCCACACCAAACCAAATGAGTTGTCCAGATTTGGGAGAGCCACTGCCTAGCACATGCATGCGATTTTTATACAATCTGAATGAAGAAAACCTCAAGCCCATCTCCCTTTTTCCTTATATACATTCTGATTGGTTATGTATGCTTTACTTTCCTTATTTAGGAACTGGAATGTTGACAGCTTATAAATCACACTACTTTCTACCTTCCCCTCAGTCACATGATTCCCAGAAACCAAAAGTTAGAGCCTCAGGCTTTGCTTAATTTAGGTGATAGTTGTGAGAAGTCTTCATTTTGATTGTCACACTCATCATCAGCCAACCCAATATTTGTCTTTGTGGTAGGTGGGTCTTTGTGGCACCAGGGTCTTAGTTAAGCAATAAATGTTTCCAATACCTTTGCTGGGTGTATTATTAAGAAAAGGGGTCAATTAAACAAGAGGGTTACATATTCCTAAACTACTAAACCATTCATCAAGGTGGTCTGGTCTGTTTTCAGGCATTATCTTTTATGAGAAGCAGTTGAGCAAGGGGTCCAAAAGTTTATTTTAAACATTTCTGCTGGAAGAGCTATCTTGCTCTTCTCCCAGAGCTCAATAATTAATCAGAGCCTGAACTACCCAAAGTTATTATTCTGAGAAGTCCCAGTTTCCCATTTCATTCACTCTCTTTTGAGATACTTTTAAATTTCTTCCAAGAGAGCCTTGTGAGATAAGTACCAATTTACATAACCCTTTGGGGCTTTATCTAGAGACATGTGCTTTTAGGGACCTCAGGCTTTGAAATATGTTCTTCTCTTTCACCATAAAAGCTATCTTTGGTCAGTGTTCTTTTTGCTTTTTTGCTTGTTTTTTTAAACAAGTTTTTAGGGAAAGGGGGAGATTGTCCAAGCTTTCTGTAGAAGTGGCAGTGGCTGAGCTGGGTAAGTGCTGACTTACTCCTGGTGCTGGGTGGGCATGGCCAGCTCCCATGAGATTCTGTCATTTCAGGGTTCACTGTTAATCTTTTCTGTTTATGTTGGATGTTTTATAACTCCTTTGCTGAGCTACTGGCTTGCAACCAGGGTAGAGGAGCCAACACTTTGTTGTAGATTCCTTCCTGTAGATTCTCCACCTTGTGAAACCCCCACCACCCCAGGTCTGCGCTGCCTGTGCTGGCGTCTATGATCAGCCTGCTTGTGTTTGGCCCACCTCCTTCTGTGCCTGATTGAACATTTTCTGGAGATCTTCGAAATTATCTTCTGCTGGTAATTTGTTACCACAGATATTCGTGGATTCTGCCAGTCCAGAGCTAATTCAGAGGCTGGATTTGGTCATTAGTGTGAGGAACGTGGGGAGAGCTCAGAAAAAGACGGGTGTCCTCTCCACAATCTTGGCTTTACCCTCTGTCAGTTTCCCAGGTCCTCATTTCATGTTCAGTGCTTTGTGTATCACATTCTATGCATTCTCAGGGACACTAGTAAATGTAAATATTTTCTAATCAGGGTGTTGTGAAATAGCAAGGGAAATAGCTAGAGACATAGCAAATTCAAGAGACTGGATAATCATTGACTGCTTGAATTATCTATTGGCCCATTAAAAGGAATCATAAAAAGAGAGCTTTGTAGAAGAAAACTACTTTGGATAAGATCAATTGGCAGTGTGGTATATAGGCCAAGAAAGTATTATATACTTTAGTTGACTTCCTTGGTTTTCTGCATTCAGAAGCCTGCTTGCTAGAATAGGTTTCTTGAAGAAGTATACTTGTAGGCCTGCCAGCTGATTAAACCTGTCTCCAGAGGCTAATTAGAAGGAATTAGAAGTAGTCTAAAGTCATTATTATTTCATTTGGAAACAATTATTGAAATTTGTTTTGTCCTCCATAAGGAATGTATTCAATACATTTTTCATGATCATTACTTGAGAAAGAATAGTCAGTTGATAGGCATTTATTAACTACCTATTATATGCGTTGTTCTAAGCACTGGAAATACAAAAAATGAGTTCCTTCCTTCAAAGACTTCACAATCTAATTGAAGAAGCAACAAGCTACAAATATATATATATATATATAATATATTATATATATGTGCATACATATATATTTAAATAAACCATGTACACATGTCTGTGTATATTTTATATACATATGTTAAAAAGAAAATAATTCAATTATGGAAGACACTAGAATTAAGAGGATTTTGGAAAGGTTTGTTGTACAAAATGAGATTTTATTTGGGCCTTGAAGAAGAACAGGGAATTTGACGAGTGGATATAGGAAAGGAGAACATTTCAGGCATAGATGACATTTCACACTGGGATACATGAAGTCTTATAAGCAAACACTAATGCCATCCAGAATTTGCTTCTGTGGAAGGATGGTCATGTGGCAAAAAGCAAAAGCAGGCAATATCCCCTTATGGAGTGTGAAAAGAAATGTGCCATCTACCTTTATTTGCCTGGAACTCCCCAGTAATCCAGGTAACCAGTGGGACAACTTGACCAATTAGGATATAGAATGACTTGACAAACCAACAATCCTTTTTGGTTTCCAGGAATGAGTCCAGCTACCTGGAAGTGCTGAATCAGTGACCTTGAAGCTAGTGTAGCTCAAACCATCCTTGAGTGGCCATGGAACTATCAGCTAGCATTGGAGTCGTGGAGATATCTAGCTTGTTTTTCTGTCTATAGGAGCCTTGGATTCTCTGTTTCATTGTGTTTATCTTGTTTTAAGGTACCAAGAAGTCAGTGCCCTTGTTCCTGAAACTTATTCCTCATTCTCAACCATAACACATCCTATAACCTTGTCCCTTCTCCAGAACAACTCATTTCTGTCTCCCTTTCTCTGAAAAGTATATAAACCACTCCCTACTTCCCCTAGCTGAGTTGTTTCAGGATTGCATAATTGTGTCTGTTCTTGCTCATAAAGATCACTCTTGACTTTACTGACATGATCTTCCTCTGGCTTTCTTTCCATGTGGAAAGAGGGACTTGGGTCCTATTGGGCTGTCTGTGCCCTATCTTCCCTTTGGGAAATAGGGATCTAGGTCCCATAGGATCTGTGTCTCAGTTTACAGATAAGATTACATCTAATTACTGTCATATGTCCCTGAATGCTAGATAGTACTCAGGTGGCCCAGTTGGAATCTCCCATTTAGTTGGAATCTCCCATTCACAGGAATATTTTAAAATTCTATCACATATGCTTGATGAATAGAAGTTACAGGAGTTCTAAATTTCTTGAGACATTTATTTTATCTTTGAATAAGGGAAAACAAAGAGATCAAAATTAAATCAAATTTCCTGCCCATGTGTTTTCTGTATCAGAAGAACTGCTGCATTGTATATACATAAATGTCAACCCATTTTCATACTGGGGAAGAAAAAGAAATGTTTACACTACAATTCAGAAAGTTTGATTTTAATTTTTGGTAAAATTCTAAAATATATGATTTAAAAGATAGCTGTAAGTACTTAAAAAGGGAAATAGTGATAAATAGGTACCTACATGAATTCATCAAAAGCAAGATACATATACACACATATACATATACATATATTAGCATATCACAATGTTCTCAGATTTAGTTGAAAGAAATGACTTTCATTGTATTCTTGTTAACAAAATGAGGACAAATGGGTTAGATACAATTAAATGAATTTAAACTAAGTTGAATCACTGGTACCCAAGGGTGCCATTAATTTATTGATATTAAAATAGTGACACATTTTTGCTAGAGTTCAATCTTTGGTCATGCTTGAGACTGGCAGACTTCCTTAGTTTTCCAGTCTCCCCCCAGTTAGCTTAACTTTTGGCCAGCTCCTTCCATAATCAGGATCAAGGAGTTATGTCATTCCATGCCACACCAATGTCTTGCATTTTGGATAATGGGAAGAATTGTCATTCTATGAGACACCAGGTCTTCTGCCTATTTTAGGGAAGAGGAAAATTAGTATTTTGCCCATTTATGTGAAATGACTGAAACTACATTATTCCATGGGCCAAGACTACTGGTGGACAGATAGTCCCTATTTTAATAGAAATTATGGGGTCAGATGATGAGATAGGTTTGAAGCCAGATGTCCAAAGAGGGGAATGGCCCTTTCCCAGCTCTGGTCCTGGCTGGGGTGAGAACTAAGCAATGATGCTCGCTCTGAGCTGCTCCAGTCTGTAGGTTCTCCTGTGCCAGGCCTGCTTGGGCTGGATGGGAACCAAGCAGCTGGTAAACTATGTCTTTCAAATCTTTTTAATCACTACAAAACCAAGGCAAGCTCACTTGAGGGAAAAGTCATGGACTTTTTAGATAGAAGGAACAATTGTTTCTGAGTGGCTTTCCATTTCTTATTTTATAGTTGTCCCTTATTCTTGAAATGAGCTATTTTTTTCATCTGTCTTAGAATTGCTAAAAATTTAGCTCAAAACACTACTTCCTACATTAGGCCTTTCTAGAACTCCCAAAGAATTTACCTCTTGTCCCTCAAATTTCCATTTACTGGAAGGTGGCTGGTTTATTAGCACATTTACCCCCAAAATGACAATTTTGGTACCTGATTGGTTTTCTAATTTGGCTTGTCAGTTAAAATAAAAATGTTCAACTGGAGATAAGGGACCAAATAGAAAAAATGAATTGTAAAAAAAAAAGACTGCATAATAAGTTTTATTATTTCCAGGTATTATAAGACAGTTCAAACTTTTTACATATATTTGATGTGACTGGTTAACAATTTCCTTCTTTATACTGATAGTAAGTGTCCATTTGGTTAACAGCAATTAGCAATCCCAATTTTAATGTCTATCCAATTCATCTAATACAATAGCAATTACAGAAATAATTAAATGAAGGGGTTTGGAAACAAAAAAAACCCAAAAACATGACATTTGATATTACTATTGCAATTCAAGACTCAGATAGTGTTTTGTTTTTAAATATTCATCATTATATTTATCAGATGATTTGGCTCCTGTGCATTAATTGTGAAATTGCCTGACTAAGGGCATTGCCATTTTATTTTTCTCAAGCCATATTTTCCAATGTTCAAGGATTCATTTCCACTCTAGATGTTATTATTATTTTATTTCTTTACTTTTTTCTAGTGACATGATAGCTCCTAGCAGATTATTTTAAGAAACATTAAAGCAGCTCTCATAATTCTTTTCCTATTTATACATACAAGTCTCAGGAAAACATAATACTTTGGAGGAAAAGCTTCACACACATTTGGAATCTTTTAAGTTATAATTACTTATTATATTTGCATACCAATCAGTAAGAAACTTCCCTAAAAATTCTTTCCAGAGGACATGATTACTGTTCCATTCACCAAATGAGATTAGTCCCTTAGAGGAGACTGATTTACATCTATATGAGGAAATGATTGTCAAGTAGGTTCCTGATTTGTTTTATCTCTGGGAAAGTACTGAAGGGTTAGTGTATGTGTTTATGATGTACTTGGTTTATTCTTTTCTGTCCAGATGTACATGACACATGGTAGAGTTGGTAGGCAGATCTAAATGTCTTTTCTTTCAAGTATCCTGGGTTCAGCCACTTTGATTTAAGAACTATAGGACGCTAATGTTCTTTAGAGAATATGGAGCAGATTTTTATCAACTTGACAGGAAGATGAGGCTCTATCTCTTTATGGGCTCCTCATGAGTAGGGCAAATTTACCCATGGTTAGTGTGAATGGCAAAAAGCCATAACAAATGATTCAATGCCTTATATTAAAAGAAACTGTGCTTCATTATTTAGGAATTAATTTAAGATGGTTATTATATAGCTGTGGTGGCCAGAACTTTTTTGTAATCTTTGGCTTAACATTACCACTGATATAATTCTAATGCTTTGAGAGAATGCAAAGGTTATAATATATATAATCAGAGCTTTAGTAAGACTATAGCTGGTGGATATCCTCACTCCTAAAGAAATCTCTGTACTTATCTCACTGGTATAGCCAGTTCTAAGACTAGGATATTAGCTGGGCAGTAATTTTAGAATTTGGAAGTTGAGGTACAGAAAATAGGGGTCTTCAGTGACTTGCTTCAGCAAAAATATGAATGTTACCTACTGGGATTTTTAAAAATAATTATAACCATTATCCCAATCCTTTAATCAAGGTCACCTCTTGATGGCTCACTAATGACCATTGGATAGATGAGATAGGTAAGATATGGGAATTAATTGTCAAACTACAGGATATAGGAAAAAATGAAGTTGTAAAAGCTTAGAAATTAAGGATCTCAAAAATATGTATCTGCCATGACTCATGAAAATTGGATTTGAAGGCTGGGATCTCATTCAGTGAGGATATTGGAAGTGAATAACTTCATGTGGAGAGTCATCTTACACAAATGAAACATTCCAAAATTTAATTCTTCAAGTTTGGTTCTCTGAACGGGACTATGCCTATCTGTTAATGCTCATTATTAATGGATATTATATCCTTAATCACTATGAAAAAAAGAAATGTCTCAAAAAGTAGGTAAGAGAGGTAGAATGAATAGATACAAGGGAATGTATTATTCATAGATACTTTGAATAAATTGAGTAAACTCTGATTATATCACAACCAAGTTAGACACCACATTGAGGCCTGGATCATTTAATTGCTCCACTATTCAAATGCATCTCTGACTCCACTATGCAAAGGTTTCTGCCAGTGAGACAGATCACAACTCATTTAAAGTTTCTTTGCTAGAGAATTTAAATCAATGTTCTCCTACATGGCATCACCAAATAGACTAGCGGGTCTCCTTAGTTTCTCTTGATATCAATGAAGCACATGGGATCTCCATAGGCTATCCTTCATTCATACAACATGACTAGCCCATATTTTTCTGTCATACTTAATTTGCTCTAATTATGAGATTTTTATTTGCCTGCTCTATACCTCCCTTGCTCTCTTAGTGATTGTTTATATTTTATTTTTCTTTGTAAATAGTATTTTATTTTTACCATTACACATAAAGATAGTTTTCAATATTCATTTTATATAAGATTTTCCATTCCAAATTTTTCTCCTTGCCTTCCTTTCTCTTTGAGACAGCAAGCAAGACAGGTTAAATAGATACAATCATGTTAAGCATTTCCACTGTAGTCTTATGAAAAAAAGTAAAACAAAAGGAAAAAACCATGAGAAAGAAAAAAAAAACAACCTTCCCAAATGAAATGAAATGAAAATAATGAACTTCAATCTATATTAAGAATCCATAACTCTTGTTTCTGCATGTGGATAACACTTTCCATCATGAGTTTTTTGGAATTTTCTTGTATCATTGTAGTGCTGAGAAGAGCTAAATTTATCAAAGATGCATTGCATTACAATATTCTCCTGCTCTGTTCACTTCATTCAGCATCAGTTCATGTAAATCTTTCCAGGTTTTTCTGAAATTGTTTTGTTCATAATTTCTTGAAGCAAAAGAGTATTAGTTTACATTCATATATCATAATTTGTTCAGTCATTCCCCATTTGATCAGCATCCCCTCAATTTCCAATTCTCTCCATCAAAAAAAGAGTTTCTATAAATATTTTTGCAAATGTGAGTCCTTTTCCCTTTTTCATGATCTTTTTGGGATAAAGAACTAGTAGTATATTTCCAGTTTTTTATAGCCCTTTGGCCATCATTCCAAATTACTCTTCAGAGTGGTTATATCAGTTCATAACTCCACCAACAATGCATTAATGCTTCAGTTTTCCTGTACTGACTTCTTTAAATAATAGATCATGGGATGGCATCTGTCCTTAGAAGAAAGACTTTACTGAAAAAAAATTTTTGTAACATCCACAGGCAGAGAGAATCCAAGCATGATTAATGGATTAACATGAAACAAAGAGGGCTTAATTGAAATAAAATAGAATGAATTTTGTAACAAACTCAATTGCATGTTATGATGGAGTAAATTTCTTCAGTGGAGGTCAACAATAAAAAAAGAACAACAGCAGAGTAGATTAGTAGGTGTCCTGAGAATAAGGAAGCTGCTGGCTGCTGACTGTGGGAACTTAGGAAAACAGTTCTTGGTTTTGTGTTCCAGGCCAGAGGGGAGAACTGAAGGAGGACCTAAAACTGAAGCCAGAGGTACCATTCCCCCTACCCATAAACCCTTTTCACTCTTGCCCAGTATGTAGAGTGGATATTGTGGTTTCTCAGAGACTATGTGCTAAAGTATGTGAAGCCTTGGGCCTCAGTCTCAAGGCCTAAGTTTCAATTTCCTAGAAATCATCTAACTTTAGAAGAATAAAACTTTTGCTTGCATTACCTCATTTTTAATCAACCCATAATCACTCCACTTGGAATATAGGGGAAAGTACCTGCAAAAGCCAATCAAGACAAAAGCTTTGCATAAGGAGATTTTGGGGGAGGGGTTGGACAGTGCTTGTCTATTTAACCTGTTTCTCAGCTCCTAGTGGGCACTCCTTATTTTTGACTGTCCAAAAGAGGGGACTGCCTGCTTCTCTTGAGATTCTAATAAACCTTTTAACTTCACAATGAGAAGTCTCCAAGTAGTCAATTTGGTTAGGGTCTCTGTACCCCACACACCAGGCCTGGAGGTGATTTTATTAACAAACTATTATTATTATTATTAATGGTCAGGCAAAGGAGAAAGTTTCCAAACATAGAAGGTTACTAGGAGAATAGAAAAGACTGGGATTCATCTTCAGAGGAGGATGCTAAAGTAAAAAAAAACACTCTTCTACCCCAAAAAGAATGTTAATAGTTAACCTGCTCAATAAGAGTATATAGAAGAACTCAAAAAAAGACTTTAAAAATCAAATGAGAGAGATGAGAAAAAACAAACACACAAATAAGAAATTTCAGCTTCAGACTCACTTGTCTCCTGCTTTTGTTCTTTCAGTCCCTTCCTGGGGATTCTGGGAGTCCTAGACTCAAGATTTACACTTTATCTATATGAAAAATGCTTTAAATTACTATTGATTAAAGAAATACCAATTAAACATCTCTGAACTATCACCCAATACCTATCACACTGAGATAGCCCAAGCGAGAAAATACAGGACAGCCAAAAATGATTTGGATTTTGAAAGCATTTATTAGCCGGCCGTCGACTGAACTCCCTAGACAGGCTAGTAGAGATCAGCCCCGAGCCTGGGGATGGGCCCACCTTTAAAGACCTTGGCTGCTCCCTGGGTTACATTGGACATTAAACATTGACATCTCCCTAACAATGGGGAGATAACAGGATGTGGGGAACACAATGGAAAACGTCTACATGCATTGACTGTAGGCCTGACTTAGACAGGCAAACATTTTTCAGGTACTCAAAGGACTCCTGACCCACAAAGGATTTTCGGAGAGCTTCCAAGGCCCCTTGACCCAGATGTGAGGCCCAGTCTTCTGCCCATTTCACTTCCCCCTTATTATTGTCAGACCTGTGGCTCATCTGAGGCCAAAGGGGAGGAAGTCATTTTGAGGGTGAAAAGTTTGAGGGTCTGGATACAGTCCTGAACATAAGGGGTGAGGCCTTAATAACACAGGGGGCCAAGAGGAGGAGCAAGAATAGGAGGACTGGTCCTTGGAAAGGAGGATGATCAGCCAGGGGGACCAATTACAGAGAAACTAAAATAAAACTAGACAAAGGTGCAAAGACCTACGGTGAGGGCAAGTCTCTCCCTGATAGCCCCAGAGCTGTTTAACAGCCTTCCATAGTCCTCCCTGTTGCAAGCTTGTCAGGTCCTCTGCAGTTCTGGAGCTCCATCTCAGCCAGGGAACTCAGTCTGAGATGGGCAGTTCAGTGTTAGGTCTGCAGTGGTTTTTGCACTTCACTCAGCAGAAAGAATAGCAGTGCCCAAGGCAGCTGTGTTAGCCCCTCTAGGGCTGCACAGGCCATCAGAGACTCCAAGGGGGGAAGGATGAGGCCCAAATTGCTCCACCTGTCCCCGCTCAGAAGAACAGACAGGCTAAAATGCTGATACAGATCAGAGTGTCAGAGTGTGCACTGTGTCAGCCACCGAGGCAGGTACCTACAAACCCAAAGGCATAATAAGCAAACTGCAACATAGGATGCTGAAATGCTAAGTGACTGAGGTTACAGGACTGGAGAGGTGGATCAGAGACTGCCAGGAGTCAGAAAATGGTCCCAGAAACTGAGTCTGCCAGGGCAATTCCAACAGAATAAGGGGGTTCAAAGTTAAAGCAGAACCAGCAATCACAATCCAGTTGAGGTTTAATTAATAAACCAAGCAGGCAGAAAAATTGAAAAAAATGGACTGCTGTAGGGGCTTCCAATTAAACTGGTGGGTTGGGGGTGGGGCAGAAGTGCCTAAGGCCAAAGGAAATAGGAAACTAAGGGGCTCTAGTGGTTCCTGTTTCCAGTATTTTGGGGAGAAAATATACTAGCTTTTCCTGGTTATTTTCTTATTCCTTCCCCCCCCCCTTTTTTTCACCTAAGAAATCATCCAAGGAGGAGTATAGTAAATAGGTCTCTAGTTGTCAAGTCATCATATAACATGACATATAACAGATGGGTATAATAGGGGTTTTCCACTCTGAAACTCAAGATACCTCAAACAATTACATATCCTGAAGGGAACATGGTGATAATGCAGATAGAAACCATCCATTACAGTTACCCAAAACATTCACACAACATTTTCCATCCTTAAATCCAAAATACAGCAATAGGGACCCAATCAGGATTGTACAGTAATGCACAGTAATAGTTTAACAGTCAGTCGTCAACCACCCTCAGTTCTCCTTCTTTCACAGATTTCTTACCCCCCCCCCACATCCTCCATTAGGGCATCTATGACCCAGGCTTTCATGCTGATCTCTCCCTGTAGTAACTATCAACCATCCTTCACCATTTAGAACCAACACTCACATCAGTGGAAGCTTTCAGGAACCACTTCAGTTACTCCTAAACTTAGCTAAATCTTGAACTCTAATGATTATTGTATAAGCAAGCAGTGACAGGACATTGCCCTCAGAACAATTAGCAGCAATCAGAGACCTGGTCCCACCATCTCCCACTATCTGTCTTGGAAACCCAGTTATCATAGACCAGACTGGCATCTGGCTGCCATAGAACTCCAGCACCATGGAGGCCTGAGGCCTTAGGGCCCTTGTCACACCATTCCCACCTCAACCAGTCCAGACCCAGAGGAAGGTCTCATCTTCTGGAGCTGCTTCAGGCTGACAAGGGGCGTAACTAGATCCAGTGGGGTCTGACTGAAGAGGACAGATAGCTGGTGGTGGTGGTGGTGGCTGCAGCCGGTGCTAAGTTTCAGAATCAGGTCTCAGGTGACTCAGTGGTTGGAATTTCATCACTCAGAGTCTGGAAGAAGCAACTCTCAAATACATTAAAAATACAAGGACTAAAATTGAGCAGAAGAGAAAGAATATACAAAGTGACCAGAAACTGGAAACCCACCCAGAAAAGGGCTGAGGGGGAGATGAGGCTATCACAAATGCCTCTTGTCCAAATAACCTTTCCTAGGATAAATACCAAAAACGCTTCCCCAAAATTACTGCTTTCCTTTCCCCAAAGGAATAGGTGTAATAGGCAAAATATTGTACCCTTCAGTGAGTATAATCTCTCCCAGAAAAAAAAGCCCTGAATTCTCGCAAGGAAAAGTTGTCACACAACTTGTGCTGATGCTAACACAACAAAAAGCAGTTTGAAGCCTCTGCAAGAGGCCCACTTGGAGGCCTTCCAGAATTTACTTGCCTGGGAATGCAGCAATTAGGTTGGGGGTTAAAGTTGCTACGGTCCTGGGCAAACAATCACCAACATGGACAGCTGATCTGTAAGCCTGCTTCCCCTCACCTAAAGTGAATCCCTTTCATTTAAAAGAAAACAACAGAAACCTCTCTAGGTCCATGGATAGCTGGTAGTAATCATTTTCTCTGTATTGAATCGTTTGGCTATCTAAAATCCCCTTTCTTTCCATATAGCACTCATGATCATGCAACACATTTGAAATTAATATAAATCTTTGATAAGTAAGCAAAGGGTTCTAAGATTGGGGTTCAGAGACCCTGACAACCTAGCCCTGCCTTCCATCAACATACAACGTAAAAAAAATGTTATAACAGCAATCAGAGAGTCCTACAAAGCTGGACTGCCAATTGAAATATATACTTTATTGTGTTTTATATCTTCTACTGACCACTTGCTGATTTGCACTTGCTTTGATGACAGAAATTTGCTATAAGAGGAAAAAATCAGGGACATGATATTTAAATACTTAACCTGAAAACACATACAGAATAGAACATCCTTAAAGCAGTTTATTTAGGTAGCTGTCTTCATCTTAATAACTCTACCTTAAGACACACTCAGGAACAATCAGGTGGGTTTTCACCACTGGGGAAAATGAATCAGAAGAATCCACTTCAGCAGAGAGTAAGATTGTTCTTCTAGTTTGTTCCCAGATACTAACTTCCCCCTGCAATGATTCCTTCTCAGTAGCCCATATGGCATATTCCTTTCAGATGGTGGATCACTTGCTTGATGATCTTTCAGACAGTCATACCTGAATTTAAAACTCCAAACAAATATCAAGTGCAGTCCCAAGAGATTTTATCTCCTACAGCAATTCTCATTAATCAAAGCCTCAGATGAATCTAACTCAAGTATCACGGTGAATCTTTTACCTAACATTGCAATGTTGCTAAAAGTTCTACAGTGTTCCATACTCCTTTGGACCTTCTCCTTTATATTTCTTTCTCTTTGTAGAATTTCTTGAACCTTACTTTCATTGGAATTGGGTCAAATAAGGAATAAAATATACATTGAATTGGATATAAAAATTCATCTTATTCTACAGGAAAGTAGGAGAAGGAGATAAGAGAAGATGGCCCTGATCAAGGGGCATAGGTTGGGAAAAGCTATATACTTTTGAGGATGGACAGGGTAAAAGGAGAAAGACAAATGGGGGAAATATTTAATAGGAAATTTTTCTGATAAACACCCCATTTCTCAAATCTATAGAGAACTGAGCCAAACTTATAAATATAAAAGAATAGTCAAAAGATCTTAACAGGCAGTTTTCAAACAAAATAACCAAAGCTATCTATAAACATGAAAAAAAGCTCCAAATTAGTATGGATTAAAAAATGAAAATTAAAACAACTCTTAGATACTGTACCCATAACTCTCAGGTCTGCTAATTTGACAGAAAAGGAAAATTCTAAATATTGGAATGGATGTAGGAAAACTGAAACTCTAATTGAGGCACTGTTGGTGGAATTGTGAATTGATTCAATCATTCTGGAAAGCAATTTAGAACTATGCCAAAAGGGCCATAAAATCCTGCATATCCTATGATTAAGAAATATCACTTGTATGTCTGTATCCTAAAGATATTAAAAAAAAACAAAAATAGCAAAGTAAAAAATAAAATAACACTTTTTTTTGTAGTGACAAGGTATTGACAACTGAGGAGATATCCCATCAATTGAGGAATGGCTGAACAAGTTGTCATATTTGATTGTAATATAATACAATTGCAATGTAAAAATTGAAAAGTAGGATACTTTCAGAAAAAAGCTAGAATAATTTATATGAACTGATGCAAAGTGAAATAAGTAGAATCAGAAGAATATTGTATATTATATAGCAGTATTTTTTATGATGATCAACAGGGAATGACTTGGCTATTCTCAGCAATATAATGATACAAGACAGTTCTGAAAGATCTACAATTAAAAATACTATATAGCTCCAGAAAACAAACAAACAAAAATCTGCTGGGGTCTGAATATAGATTGAATCACAATTTTTCTTTATTTTTCTTGGAGATTTTTGATGTGAGTGAAAAATCACAACATGAGTAATATGGAAATATATTTTGCATGGCTCTACATGAATAACTTATCAAATTGCTTGCTTTCTCGATACTATGTAAAATGTTATGTATGAATTTATACTTTCCAGAAACTGAGGACCTATAAGAAGGAATGTACTCTTTTGGTGTTGGGAGAAAATTTTGTACTTTTGTTACTGTTATACCATCAAAATAAATATTCCTTTATAAAAGCTTAAAAAAATGAATCAGGTACAAAACAATAATTCCCATTATCACTTTCTTCACTTTTTGAAAGAGGAATTTTATTCATGCAAATCTTGAATTTATCATCAGCTCTGTTTTTTTGTTTCAATATCCAAATAATGAAATTGCCTATTTTTATGACAGCATGTTCCAATGTTTATGTTTTATTTCCCAAGCTCTTTATTCTCATCCTTTTTATTTAGGTGATTTATTGATTACTCCAATGGAAATAATGATTGCAATTTTTCCTCGATGATCCTCACCTAATTACTCTTGAATATGCTTCATTGTCCTTCTGTTCTTCCTCCTTCACTAAAGTTCCTTCAAGGCAGAGATCGGTTTGTTTTTGTCTTTTTATTATCAGTACCTACCACAGTACTTGGGAACACAATTGTTGCTTGATAACTGCCTATTAACTGATTGAGTCTACTATAGAATTAACAGTAGTATATAAGCCCAAAAAAGTATAGGGAAAACAAAACATGAATGAATTGGATAAGTATTTGTCACATGAAAAAAGAAAAGGTTAAGGCTAAAAGTAATTTCCCTTTTAAAACTCCTGTTACTATGTTTTTAAAATCTGGTCACTGCAGGAGCAATTACCCTACTGTGCTAGAAGTTTTCAGTATCTATTTTCTATGACAATGGATATAAATTTGGTTACAATTAGATTGTCAGGAAAAGCATGGTTTGAATTTATGCTGGGAAATGACAAATACATGTCAAAACAGAGGTTTGAAGGGAATATATTGATGGAGTTCCAGTCAACTTTGGAAATAGTCACTAGAAGATCTAGATAAAGATATGATACATTCCATAAATAAATTCTATATTAATTATACAACTATGTTCTACATATATTCTGTCACTAGGATGAAGGGGTAACAAAATGGGGAAAGAGTCAAGGAGAGGAATGATTCATTGTTATCTTATTACAGCTCAAAATTTTATGAGTTCCACGTAATATAGTTTATCTCTCAGACCTGTGGAGATGGAATAAATTTATGTCCAAAGAAGACCTGGAACTCCTAATTGAACACCAGATGGATAATTTCAATTATCTTAAGTTAAAAAGTTTCTGTACAAACAAAACAAATGCAGACAAGATTAGGAGGGAAGCATCAAATTGGGAAATCATCTTTACATTCAATGGTTCTGATAAAGGCCTCATTTCTAAAATTTATAGAGAATTGTCTCATATATATAAGAATTCAAGCCACTCTTCAATAGATAAGTGGTCAAGGGATATGAACAGACAATTTTCAGATGATGAAATTAAAACCATCTCTAGTCATATGAAAAGTTGCTCCAAATCACTATTGATCAGAGAAATGCAAATTAAGAGAACTCTGAGATACCACTACACACCTGTCAGATTGGCTAAAATGACAGGAAAAGATAACGATGAATGTTGGAGGGGATGTGGGAAAACTGGGACACTAATACATTGTTGGTGGAGCTGTGAACGGATCCAACCGTTCACAGAGCAATTTGGAGCTATGCTCAAAAAGTTGTCAAACTGTGCATACCCTTTGACCCAGCAGTGTTTCTACTGGGCCTATATCCCAAAGAGATCTTAGAGGAGGGAAAGGGCCCCACATGTGCAAGAATGTGGCAGCGCTTTTTGTAGTGGCTAGAAACTGGAAACTGAAGGGATGCCCATCAATTGGAGAGTGGCTGAATAAATTATGGTATATGAATATTATGGAATATTATTGCTCTGTAAGAAACGACCAGCAGGACGATTTCAGAGAGGCCTGGAGAGACTTGCATGAACTGATGCTGAGTGAAACGAGCAGAACCAGGAGATCATCATACACAGCAACAACAGTATTACATGATGATCAATTCTGATGGACATAGCTCTCTGCAACAAAAAATTGTCTCAAACCAGTTCCAATTGTTCACTGAAGAAAACCATATACACCCTGAGAGAGGGAAATGAAATATGGACCACCATGTAACATTTTCATGATCTCTATTGACATTTGCTTGCATTGGGTTGCCTTTCTCTGATTCTTTTTTTTTTTTTCTTGTAGATAGGATTTTTCTTGTATAACTTCTCAAGCATTTCAACATTATTAACATGTAGTGGACTTCCTGCCATCTAGGGGAGGGGAGGGGGCTGGGGGTAAAATTTGTAATGGAAAGCTTTGTAAAGATCAATGTTGGGGAACTACCCATACATATGTTATACAAATAAAAAGCTTTAATAAAAAAAAATAAAAAAAAATTTTATGAGTTCCAGATACTGAGGGATATATTATCCTGAGTAAAAAACACATTTCAAACATGGAATGTGCTCAATACAATTCAGTCTTCTCAATATTTGTTGGTAACATTTATGGTATGAGTGTGGAACTGTGGAAGAAGTTAGGGACAAAATTAATAATTTATCTACATAGTGTTTAAAAACTAGAAAAATATTTTATGCATATTATTTCATCTTCACAACAATTATGTCTATAATTAAGCACATTTTAACCAACAGGAAAAGTAAGTCTGAATGGTTGTGATTTAAACATAGGTCTTACTAGTTCTGAGTCCATTGCTCTATGTATTATTCCTATTTGTCAAAGAAAAAATGAAATAGTTCTTATATTCAAAGAATTTACATACTATTGGGAGGATACCACACATACATATAGGTAATAATTTGTATATGCAAACCAGTGTTCTGTAATGTCAAGAAGTAGATAACATTAAAAAAAACCTTTATTATTATTAATGGTGGTAATAGTAGTAGTAGTAGTAGTAGTAGTAATAATCGTAGTAGTAGTAGTAGTAGCAGTAGTAGTAGTAGTAGTAGTAGTAGTAGTAGTAGTAGTAGTAGTAG
>JAJPUD010009488.1:0-37068 GCA_023553655.1 Myrmecobius fasciatus
TTTTTTTTTTCTGGCTATTTTCTGATGTTTCAAAATAAAAAAGAAGTAAGGGGATGTTAAATTTCCTACCATCTCTCTACTATTCTTCCCTTTTATTCTGTATTCCAGTCATCTGGAAAGTGATGATTTATTTTCCCTTCAGTGTGCCCCCATATTGTTTCAGTTCCTTGGCTTTATTTAAAGTATTCATTTATTCACCTCTCAATCTCAATCTTCCTATTGACTTCTTACTTTCTAGTTATGCCCTAAAATCAAGAATACAAGTTCAAATTCTGCCTCAGACATATCCTGGTTGTGTAATTTTGGGCAAGTCATTTAACTTTTTTGGGTCTATTTCCTCAAAATAGAGATAATAATAGTACTGCCTCTCAGAGTTATTGTGAGGATCATATAAGATAATATTTAAGTGCTTACTATGTATCAAATTCTGGGAATAAATAGAAAGGCTAGGATGTGGTCCTTGCTCTCAAGAAACTCATTCAAGTAAGGAATACAAAATGCAGGTATCTCTGTACACACAAGGTAATAAATGAAGCATAATCCGAGATGGAAGATATTTGGGACAGACTAGCAAAGAAGATGAGACTTGAGAGAACTTTTTTAAAGTAATTTTTCTAAATTAAAATTTTTTTCTAGTATACATTTTTTTCCTTTTCACCACATTATTTCCCCACAGCCTCCTCCTGCCTCTGAAAGAAAGAAAATCTTTGTAGCAAATATGTATAATAAAATCAAATAATTACCATCTTAACCATGTCCAGAAGTTTATCTCCTCATCTTTTAAAGGCTACTTCTCAAGAAGTCTTTCCTAATTCCCATGGCTGGAAATTTTTTTCATCCTCCTCATTCATCATTTTAAAGTCTTACAGATTTATTTTATTCTACCCTATGTATTTGTGTGTATAGAATAAGCACTGTCCCCCATCCTTTTCTCCTGGAAGGTGATAGGTATCATGTATTATTTACCTTTTTATCTTCCCAGAATAGTGTACTTCTCGCTGTAAGTACATAATATTTGTTCAATAAAAGATTGAAATTAATGTTTTGCCTTAAGTAATAGTAATACCATCCTACTGGTTTCTATACATTATTACCATTTCTACTAGAGAAAAAAACATATATATATGTATTGGAATAGCAATGTTAAATTCTGAATCTAATCTGTATTACTTTAGAAAAAGCAGACTTAAAAAATTATTTGAAAATTTTTCTTCTAGCTCCGTTTCTTACTAGGAAAAGAAAATCCATGGAGCAGGATATGGAAGAATGAGAGAAAGATGAACAAATGATCTAGCATTGCCACTAAGTGGCAAAGGAATGGAAAATATTTAAGTATCTACTATACTTCTATTCCTAAGGACCTTTTAACAGTTTAAGATAAGGTTTCTGGGGAAGGAGGCCTCGAAAAGGGAGAAGGACCACTGTTTAGAAAAATAACACTGATAAGGTAGACTTACCTTTATTTCTCAGTGGAAAAGTCTCTCTCTACTTCTGACTGTCAGATATGCACCCTGGAAGCTATTAGTTGTGAGAAGTTGACAACCTCAAAAGTGAATTTGAGTATGAAGTGGACCCCCACATTCATTGACATTTGACTTCATGGCTTATGTTTTTTAATCTTTGGTTTGTGCATTGTAGAAAAATATTTGGCATAGAGTCCTTGTCTCTCCACTTATCATCCATAAAATGAGGTTGATTGTATTTGTAGCAAAACAAGGTTACCATGAGAAAAGTACCTTATAAACCATCAGTCACCATGTAAATATATATTGTTATTTTTCATCATCCTATTTTGATACAAATAGACCAAACTTCTTTTCTAAATCAGGCTTGTCTAAAACTTGTGTGTTCACATTTGTTATTGAAATGCTATAGAAATGAGCAAAATGAGCACAAATGATGAAAGTGAAAAATTATCCACGATGAGTTGGAGTAAATGTTAAAAAAGAGAATCTTTCACACATGTATATTTATATAGCACTTCAGATATAATTTTTCAGAAGACACCTCTCTGTGTATAATTATAACTCTCTTTCAACTTTCTAAGAGATCTTATTTGAGGGGTGGTATATATTTTGGACCTCTGAGCTAATATTCTCATTTATATTCACTTTAGCAACCAAAGATAAAAGTCAATTCTACTTTAGCTTCTTGAGCTTTCAGAAAATATTAAAACATAACTTATTCCAAGGTTCAGAAGATGAGAAGATTGTACCTAAATGTTCAAGGCCCATTTTGGACCCTTTGTCCTTATTCATTTCTTTCTCCTTCCTCTTCACTTCCTTTCTGAGTCACAGACTCTGGGCTGGTTGTCCCGAGTGTCTCCTATGAGCTGCACAAGAAGCTATTATCAGTAGCTGAGAAGCATGGTCTCACACTGGAACGGAGGTTGGAGATGACTGGAGTTTGTGCCAGCCAAATGGCCCTGACCCTGCTGGGAGGACCTAACAGGTGAGTCATAGATGTTGAACCTGAGGGGCTAGGGTAAGGCTGGGACTTGAGATTTGGAAGCACATCAGCATCTTTAATGTTTATCCACCACACAGTGCCTTACACAGGAGAGACACTCCTGCTTAATAATAGCCTGTTGAATGACTAGAATAAATAGCTACCCATTTTGCAGATGGAAAATTAGTTTGTTTCCTCCTTGTGTCCCATGATAAGAGTTACGTTTCCTTTACAGTATTGCCAAGGCCATTCCTTCTATCTGCTCTCAACTTGCCTTTCCATGATCCAGTTATCATTCCTTCAACCCGCCCTTTCATGACTGAAATCTGCAGCCCCAAGGTCACCCTTTAAAGTATACCAAAGTTCTGTTTGTGATCTTGTCCCAAGTTAATCACTCAGGATTCCCTAAAATCATGCCCACCAGACTTGGGTACCTCCACCCTCCCTGTTCTAAGCAAAAGGTAATATCAGGTGGCAGTACAATGAGTTTAGCTGTAAACTGCTTTCTTTTCCTTGTCCTGTCATCAGCAACATGCTGTTTCTGAGGATTCATGAATGACATCACTAACTTTGAGGGAGAAGGATGCCTACTTCTTCAGATAAAGCCCATAAACTCAGAGGCTTAACATAAAACCAGTTCCCTTCCCCTTGGAGAGTCCAAGAGGCATCTGTTGAGCCACTTGGAAAGCTTAGGCTCACCCAGGTACCTTCTTTCACTGAGAAACAGAATGCAGGCTCTAGATGGGCCTTGAAGCCTTCCTTCCTTGATGACCCGTGAGGTCTCTTTTACTCGGGTCCCTAGTGTTTCCAGATCTTCCCACCATTATCAGGGCCCTAGTGAGACTTGATTTAATCAAAAGAAGCATCAGCATCCTGAAGAAATAAAGAGTGGTGGCTGGATGACTCAAGGTCTCTTTTGAGTGTGATTGTGTAGGACATGAGAGTTAGAAGAGCACTTAAAGGGACCTCAGAGATTAAGGCTCAGAGAACTGAGGCCTTCTCAACCCTTTCTCATGACTTTCTCCTCATAGAATGTACATGGCTATGCCCAGTAATTCCTCTGCCTAAATGTGCCAACTGCTTCTGATCTGTCAGGCCACCTGGGGAGCAGTATTCACCCCTGAACCTTTGGTGATGTTCTGGGGTCAGTTAGCTCCCGAGAAAGGGGATAGGCCATCTGAGAAACCGCCGATCTCTTGCTAACCATGAATTCTTCTTCCAGTCCCACAAGGAGAACCTCTCTGGAGAGGTTTTGACATTAAGTATCTTCTTAGAACCCATGTAGAACTCTTTACCTTGAGCATCCTCCTGGGGATAGAGTCTGACAGGGTCTCCCACCATCTGCCACCATCTCTGGTGCCCCCTAAGCTATTTTCCCTCACTTTCTGTCTTCATCCTCGCTCATCTCTTTAACTGGTGTCGCTGTGGTGTCTGTTTTTGTTGTCCTAGCTCCTGCATCTCCCAAGAACCACTGCCCTCAACCTGCTGAGGGGGTAGCTTTGGTCTAGTTTGGATTAGTGTTGAGTCATAGGAAAAGCATTGGATTTGGAGCTAGAAAACATGGCTGGAGTCCCAGCTTTGACTTGGTGGTCTCAGGCAGGCTCTTCCTTTCCTTGACTTTCATTTCTCTTCATCTGGGAAATGAAGGGATGGACCTGCATGGTCTTCTGAAGTTCCTTCCAGTCCGAAACTGGGATCCCATGATGACATGAATGTTTTGTGATCCAAAGGCCCAAAGAGGCATTTGTTGAATAACCCCTACCCTAGGTGTTGCTCGTTTTTAAATTGTAGAAATGTCTAGATTGTCTCTTCCCCCTCCCTCTCAAGGTTATGCTTTTTATTGAAGTGAGAAAATACACATGAAACAAATGCTAAATAAAATGATATTGACTGCAAATGATGTAGAGCCAGAAAAGAGCAATTATGATGGCTGGAAAGACCTCCTGAAGAAGGCAGGGCTTAAGCTGGGTTCTGCCAAAAGGGCAGGTCGTAGGTAGGGGCGTTCCAAATGGAGCATGGAAAGGACAAGGTCAGGATTCAGTGGGAGCATGGGCAGGGATAATGAGGAAATGACTTTGCTGGAGTCCTGTTGTATGCTGAGGAGGGAGAAGGCCAAGAAGTAAGTGGGAACCAGGTGATGGTAAGCAAGGCAGAGGCTTTGGATTTGCTACCATAAGCAATTAGATAATCACGGAGGGTTCTTGGGTTAGCTAGAGGGGTATTAGTCTGGATGGCACAGCATCAAGGCAGGGGTGAATGGGAATGTAGAGCTTTTTGGTCTAGGTGTGTTTTGCTAGCATAAACGTGGCCAGCTGCAGTTATGTGGAGGAGCAGCCTAAGGAGAAGTGGGTGGAAGATAGTTCCTTCTTGAGGATGCTTGACTGGTGCTGGGTGGCTTAGTCTGAAGAACTTGGAGCTTATGTGTTCCTCTATCCCTCCTTTGCAGATTGAATCCCAAGAATGTCCACCAAAGGCCCACAGTAGCCCTACTTTGTGGTCCTCATGTGAAGGGGGCTCAGGGTATAAGCTGTGGGCGACACCTTGCCAACCACGATGTCCACGTCATCCTCTTCCTGCCAAACTTTGTCAAGATGTTAGAGTCTATCACCAATGAACTGTCCCTTTTTAGCAAGACCCAGGGCCAGCAGGTGTCTAGTCTCAAAGGTGAGTGAGCCATGGGACAGCACTGAGGTAGGTGAGGTTCCCCTTCCCCTCTCCATCCCTTACCACGCTACTCTGCTGCAGATTGAGGCCAGAAACCCGGGCCCTGGTGCCAGCTCTGCTTCTTGCTCACTGTGAGACCTGGCAAGGGCCAGTCCCAGCCAGCAGAATGAGGAATTCCAGGGCTACTTGGGCTCCTCAACCTTGACTTCTGCAGTCGATTTCTGCCATCTAGTGGCAGCAAGTAGGAACAGTGGTTCTAGAGAGCAAGCATCATTGGCAGGATGGTCAGTTCAATATAGATGTTCCGCCCCCCCAACCCCCATATACGGCTATAGTATGTTACTGGTGAAGGCACCTCCAGCCCCAAAACAGGCTCCGAGGGGGAAGCCTCTGCACAGCAAATCAGGGGCCGACTTAAGGGCCTTCATCAATAACCACAGGTTCAGCCCAGGTGGGGAGGCATTCTCTAAAAAGAGAATGCTTGCTCTTATACAGAAGAGCATCTGCAGGACCTGGGGTGAGGGGTAATTCAGAGGAGGCTGGCCCTCCTCCCAAGGCCAGCAAATCCCTGACATCTGGGAAGGGAAGGGTATACAGAAGGTACCTCCGTGAGCCCCGTTGTCTGAAGCAGTGCAACTGAGACTAGATGCCCCCTCCTAGGAGGTGATAGCAGGCAGTGCAGAAAGCAGGAAGCTTGCAGTCAGGAGACTTGGGCTCGAGTTATTGCTTTGATATTTACTCTGGATAACTGAAGCACCTCTCAGCCTCAGTTTTCTCCGTCTCTTCTGGAATCTAAAGGGGCTGGTCTAGGGTCCATGAACTTAATTTGGAGTCTGTGAACTTCCAAAAAATATTTTGATAACTATTTCAATAGAACTGATTTCTCATGTAATCCTGTGTATTTTGTTTTGTGCCTTTAAAAACACTACTCTAAGAAAGGGTCTGAAGGCTTCACCAATCACTGCCAGCAGTGTCCACTACACAAAAATGATTAAAAAGCCTCAATTAAAAGAATTCCGGAAGTTCCTTCAAGTCCTAGATCTAGAACCTGAATTTAAATTCTAGCACCAGCGTTTGCTAAAGATGTCACTGAGCTTGTTTTCTCAGTTGCAAAAAGGGAATAATGACCTGCTTCACCAGGTGATTGTGAGGAAAATGCTTTCTAAACCTGTAGCACTTTTATCAGTCTGGGTGGGGTTGCTATTAGATAGTGGGTAGAGGAACAGAATTGGGAATTTTGGCAACTAAGAGAGCTCAGACACAACAGTCTGTGTGGCCCTGGGCAGGGCACTGCCTCTGTGTCTGCCGCCATTTCCTTATCTGTAAAATGGGGAGAATATAGCACCTAGTCCCAAGATTGTTATGACAAAATGAGGTATTTGTAAGGAATTTTGGAAACCTTTAAACACTATAAAAATGTAATGACAATGACACTGATGGTGATGAAGATGGTGATGATGGGAGTAACAATGTACCCCCAGACAAACCACCTCTGTCAGCTCTGTGTATTCCACTGGTTGGTGGAGTGGGCGCTGCTGGGTGGAGAGTCAGCCTTAATAGCTGTGCTAGGGGGAGAATGAGCCCATCTTGAAGCGTGGATTGTGGTACAGAATATCAGCTCACATTTAGAAAGCATCTTAAAGTCAGTACTTCACACAGAGCTTTTACAACAGAAGAAAGTCTACTTTAGTGAGGGGGAAGTGTGTTTTTTGGTTGTGAGTATAAAATGTGGAAATATGTTTAAAAGGATTGTACGTATATAATCTATATCAGACTGCTTGCCATCTTGGGGAAATGGGAGGGAAGGAGAAAATATTTGGAACACAAAGTCTAATGAATGATGAACACTATCTTTATGTGTATTTGGAAAAATAAAATATTGTTGTTTTTTTTTTTTAAATTTCTTTATTAACGCTTTTTATTTGCAAAACATGTATGGGCAGTTTTTCAACATCTTTCCCTACAAAGCTTTCTGTTACAAACTTTTCCCCTAGTCCCCATCTCTCCCCTAGATGGCAGGAAGTCCATTACATGTTAATTATGTTAAAATCCTTGACACATTGAATATATGTATGCATATAAAATAAAATACTGTTGAGAGAGAGAGAAAAAAGGCTTAGGAGCTGGCCCATTTAGTTAATGCTTGCCCATACCACATTATGTCATTATCAGTCCTCATTAGTACTTACTCCATGAGAGCTCAGCTCTTGCACCCTCTCCTACAGACCGAGAAGCCACAGTACCCTGTGCTGCCCGGCTTGGGCGCCCACAGCTGCTCTCAGCACAGGCCTCTGTCGCAGGGGGCTCCCCAAAGGTTACCTTCCAGAGGCAGAGCCTCGGCTGTTGCTTGTTCTGGGTGAATGCAGCTCTCCACAATGGAAGTTGGGATGACAAGCCGGGACAGCCCCTGGCTGGGGAGGTCACACATGGAGGCTGGGCAAGGAAGCCTGAGGGCAGGGGGTGGAAGGGCCCCACTCAGGGTGGTCTTTGCAGCCAGAGTGAGACTTGCTCGTTTTCACTTGCAGATCTTCCCACCAGCCCCGTGGACCTGGTGATCAATTGCCTGGATTGTCACGAGAACGCCTTCCTCCGAGACCAGCCCTGGTACAAAGCGGCTGTGGACTGGGCCAACCAGAACCGGGCGCCCGTCCTCAGCATCGACCCGCCCATGGGTGAGGCTGAGCTGGGCATCGATGCCAAGTGGTCCCTGGCCCTGGGCCTGCCCCTGCCCCTCGGTGAGCGTGCGGGACGCGTTTACCTGTGCGACATTGGCATCCCTCAGCAGGTGTTCCAGGAGGTGGGCATCAACTACCGCTCGCCCTTTGGCTGCAAATTTGTCATCCCGCTGCACTCCACGTAGAGGCCCCGAGGCTGACACGTGACTTAAGAGAACGCCTTAAGGATGTGAAGCTCCATGGACAGTGTCTGTTGTGTTTTGTTTCTTTTGTTTCCTTTGAGGTTGGTTTCTTCTGCGAGAAACCCCGTATTTAAAACTGAAGAGTAACTGCCCTTTGAAGGGGAGAGACCCCTCTGTCAGGCTGTTCCTGGGGGTCGGGGGGGGGCAGCGTGGGGGGCCCGGCTGCCCCCTCTGGCCAGCTGGCCCACCTCTCCGTGGAGGGTTTTTGTTTACAGACACAGGCAGCTGTCGGACTGGGTTTGAGGTTTACAGCCACGGCCCGAGGTGGGCAGGGGGTTTCCCTTTCTTTTCTTGGCTTCCTCTTTCTCCTCAGACTCTCCCTTTGCCCCCTTCCCACCCCAGCCCTTTCTTCTTTTTAAATAAGCAGCCCCTCCTTTAATCATGTCAGATAGGCTGGGACACACTTGTTCTTGTTGGGGGCCGGTCTCGTTTCCTGTGGCTTGGATGTTCATGATGGTGACCAGAGGTGATTTTTCTTCCCCACCTCCCTCATCCTGAGCCACGCAGCCCGTGCAGAACATGGGTGTCCAGGAGGAGCCCGGCCAGCTCCTGTGTGCCAGCCAGCTGGAGCAGCAGCCGGCACCCGCCTGTGGGGTTTTGGGGTTGTTCTTTTGGTGTAACGTTTTCATTTTCTCTTGCTGTGACCCGGGCACTCAGCAGACTTTTCTTTCCTCAAGGGATCTGCCCCAGCTTTCATTTTCCCCTTCCTAAGCCAGCTCTTGGGGAAGGGGCTGTTGTGTGTCCCTGTCAGGCCCATGTTTCCTGTTTGGTTTGACCCTTTGGTCTCAGCCCAAGTAGCTTTGGGATGTTCTACTGTAAAGCCGCAGTGCCCGCCCTGCCAGCAGTAGCCCCTCTTACCCCCAAGTGCCCACGGGTTCTGTCGACGGTGCCATCATTGTTCCCCTGGGACAAAAGGCTGAAGTGAGCTGGTCCTCCACTGCCGTGTCACTGGGGTCCCTTCTCCCCCCACCATGTGGCTCTAGTGCCGTGGTGGTGGGTGGATGAGGCCACCCCCCCCAACCCGTTCTGCACAGGCAGAGAAAGGGCCGATTCTTGCACAGTATTGGGACTTACCCTGTGAGAAAGGTGGTGCTGAGCCTCTGTCGAGGTCCCCATCTTGACTCCAGTATAGGGAGGTATGTTCAGAGGGGTCTGAGGACAGTCGAGGCTTTTGGTGAAAGCCCCCACTCCCGATCCCAATTTTGGGATTTCTCTGGTCTGCGTCTCCCAGGTCGCCTGCTCTTCAGCGCCTGCCTCTCTGAGGCCTTCCTGGGGTGAACCAGCAGCTGTTTTATTCAGGAGAAGGGGGGAGCCCCAACAAATAGGGGGAGCTTCGGGGCCACCCTCAAGCCGCCCCAACTTTCACCTTTGCCAAGTGGCCTGGCTGTCTGGTAGACTGTGATACTTGGTGTGAAAGGATGCCCTCGGGGTCTCTGGCCCTTTCAGGCCAGCCAGTTGTCTCAGAGGTTCCCAAAGGAAAAAAGTATTGGTTCAGCTAGAGGAAGTCTGCTGGGGGGCCTCTTGCCTGGCAGGGCTTACCAAGGATTCCATGGACTATTCTGGCAAGAGCTCTCCCAGCTTTGGCGCTCACTTCTGAGGGTGCCTTGAGGCCCGAGGTGCGTCTTAATCTCTTCTATTGCCAGCCTGTGAGCTCTTCCAGCCCCCTTCTGTCCTGTCCCAGCAGCCGGGGGGGAAAAGTCCCAAAGAGCTTGATATTTGGTGCCTTTGGAGGAGAGTGAGACGTCACAGAGCCAGACATTCGATTGTCGTTTTGGTCTAAACTCCACTTTTCGGTATTCAGGGTAGGCAGTGCCCTTCTGGTTTTTGGTTTTGGTTTTTACAGTCCCTGGCCCATACTGTGGGCAGAGTAAGGGCCTTAGTCTAGATTATGGAAAAATTGTCTCTTTCCTGGAAGACCCAATGATAGATACTCTGACAGGGAGAGAGGCTCTCTCCCTGGCAAATGGCACTAATGGAGACAGGACTGTGAGCCATCAGCCTGATCTCTCCCTTCCCTTCCTGCTCAGGGTTCCAGAGTTCCTCCCCCTGCCCTAAGCTCCTGCTTTATGGAATAGCAGCCCTAGCTTCCACATGGCCTGTCCCCGTCCGGTGTGGAGAAAGAGGCCTGATGCAGACCCCCTGAGGAGACAACCGTCCCTCCCAGGAAGTGCTTTTAACTGTTCTGTGCATGAGAAGGGAAAGTCTGGGTTTCTTTTGCATTTTTCCAGGATGGTGTCAGTCTGAGGACGGGCAGCCCTTTGAAGCACCTAGAACAGACAGTACGATAAAGGAAGGGTTGGGAAGGAACCCAGGAAAGGAAGAATTGAGTTTGAGAAGGGTGGGGCAACACCTCCTGACTGCCTGCTCTTCTTACTGAGGAAAAGTGGGGGGTCTGGCCTCCTATTGGTGCTGTCAGAAAGCTGAGGTGGGATCCACAGGACCAGCATGGCTTCTTGGGGGCGGGGGGGTGGGGAACAGCCTTGTTTTCTTAGCTTTTTTTACTTCATCCTTGGCAGGTTGAGGAATATAATCCTTTCCTGTTCTTCCTCAGTCCTGCTTAGGTTGTCACCTGTCATAATTTGTTCAAAGGCAAGTAGCCCTTGATTTCTCCTTTTGCCCCAAGAGAATTTGACTATTAAAAACAAATGCTCGTTCTTCAGAGGGCCTTTCTTCCTCTCCCTCTGGCAGCTGAAGGCCCTCGCTTCTGCCACCTGGCCTCGGCTGTGTCGTTGGCCCCTCACTACGGAGCTCTTGGGAGAGGAGACCTCGTAGAACTGTTGAGACTATCACTAGTGCAGCTGTTGAGATGGGGTAGGGGATGACGAAAAACCAGCACTAAAATAAAGCGGAATTGACTGAGCCTGGGGGCTGGTGTGTGTGGTGTACTGGGAGCCAGGCCTGGGAAGAGCTTCACAGAATCCCCGACCACTGGCCAGAGCTCCACCTGACCTTGACCAGACATTTCCTGGGCCTGTTGGACACAGACAGATGGGAATGAGAAAGCAAACCCTGCTGCCCTTAACGGGCTTTGAGACAAGTGGTTACGCAAACTCTGGGGAATATTTTTTGTATGTGCCTATATAAAGGCCTGAGCCATTCTCAAGAGCCTCCAGTCAAGCCCCATGTGTAACCTTCACCTGCTGAGGTGCCATCTGACAGAGCTCTCAGGTTCACCCACCCCCGGGGCCATCTCCTGTGTGGAGAAGAATCCCACCCCACCCCCAATATAGTCTGTTGCCTGCCACACTGGCAGCTCTCATCATTAGGGAGTTTTTCCTAATTTCAAGCTGAATTTCAACACTCAATCACTTCTTAACTCTGGGGACCAAAGCAAAGCCACATAGGGCAGCCAAGGATACCCCAAACAAACGGGAGACTTTCCATTAGAAAAGAAAGATATGCCTTCCTGTGATTCGGACGGAAGGAACTTCAGGAAAGAGAAGATTCCACTTTTCTCTCCTAGATTAAATATTAAGCATCTGAAAGTTGACCTGATTTTTAGATTAGAAAGTGGTAGAACTACCATGACTACATAGATACAAATAGTTGCCCCAGAATTGCAGCTAACATAGACACAGGAGGACAGGAGGCCATGGCTTCCATGACTTGGGCAAGCCTGTGAAAGGAAGAGATGAGAAGTGGAGCCTTTGAGGGTCCCTCCTGGCTCTGTGAAGTAGACGGGGCCCCAAGCCCTGGAAAACGGACACATGCACCAGGAAGTTATCAAACAGTAAGAAACACTTTATTTAACTTTACAACATATAAATATCTTGGGTCAAATCTGTGCTTTCTGGTAAGCTCTGCTCTTCCTCCCCTCTGGGGCTTTGCAAGCACAAGGAAGCCCTGATGACAAAGGATGGAGGGGAGGTACAGACATCCCCATGGGCCCCGGGCCCCCTCCCTTCGTTGCCCTCCCCCCATCCCTAGGCCGAGGGGCCGGACACCTGTCATCTGCTCAGGTTTCGGCTACATCGAAAGGTCCTCTCCTCAGGTGTCAGGCCAGCGAAGAACGGGTGGAGCAGGGCTTCAGCCAATGTGATCCTCTGGGCGGGATCAAACTCTAGCATCCTCCTCATCAAGTCAAACAGCTGGACGTGCTCCAGGGAGTCATGGAGCATGTAACTCTGAGGAGGGGAGGCAAAAGAGGGCAGGCCCCTTGTCAGCACCCTTGGCTACCCCTGCCTCCGGACACCCCATGCTCCAGAACAGCACCCCTAGCCAGCTGTCTTCCCTGCCAGTCCCTCTGAGGGGGAAGAAGGTCCCAAGTGGGGGAAGGGGGTATACTTCCAGAAACTTGGCCCTCTTAATAGATTAATCCCTTTCCTGACTACCCACCTTGCAGTCAAACCCACTCCTCTAACAAACGAGGACACAGACCAGAGAGGGGCTTGCCGAGCTCCAGAACTGGCTCTAACGCAGAGGCTGCCGCCCCTGCCTGCTGCTTGTACGCAACCCCTGCTTCTCTGGGACTTAGCTGGGACAAGGCCACTCACCCTCAGAGGTTTGCAGTTCTCCTTTACGTATCTGCCATCAGAGGTGTTTTCATCCCAAACCAAGCCTCCCTTATAGAAGTACTTTTGTTTCCTGGAAGGTAACAATAATGGTGTGCCATCACTCCCCTTTCACTGATTGATAAGGACATATGCGTACAAATTCACATGAACGATTCAGCCCAAGTCTACCTGATTCTCAGCATGGTTCCCCATTATGCCAACTTACTTTCCTGGGAAAAGGCAGGCAAGAGACTGAGAGGAGCCCAATTATACCAAGGTGACTCGCTCCAAACCTTTCTGCCCCTCTATCAGTATCAGCAGCAACTCACAGTGCCAGGTACTGGCACTGAAGGGAAAACGGGCAGAGGGGTGTCCCTGAGCATCAGTTCAGACAGACACTATGAACCATATACGATTCAAGGGAGCTGAGGCGGGAGGAGAGGGTCCTTTTGGGAGCCTAGTCTGGAAGTGCAGAAGATTAGGATATTCTCCAATGTCCACCTCCAGCCGCTGGTAGAGGGTGTGTAGTATAGGAAACTGCAAAATGCAGGGTTTGGCCTGATCCCCGGGTCCACCTGGAGACCCCACATAACCTGGTGTGGCTCTGCCCAATAGTATCTAAGTCTACATCTTTGCATGTGGATACATCAGTCTGAACTTCACAAGACAAGAGGGGAAGTGTGGCCAGATGACCCCTAAGTCAGTATTTGGGGGCAGCCCTGTGTTGGGGCTGCATCAAGTAGGCTGGCCCACCTGGAAGAAGGGAAGTGTGGACCTGCCCTGGTCACCCCATTACATGTCCATTTCTGGGCACCCCACTTGAAAGAGGCCATCAGTAAGCTGGAAAGTGTCCAGAGGAAGGCGCTCAGGACAGGGAAGGGCCCTAAACAGTGACACTGAGGGACGACCAGTGATGAAGTTTCCTATTAAGAATAATTTTGTGACCAGGGAGGACTGCATGGCTGCTGAGGTCTCTTCCAACTCTCAGCAAAAATCCTTATTCCATCTTAAAATAAAGAGCCCTGAGCCAAACCACTATCCTCATTCTCGTAGCCCCTGGTTGCTGGGGAGCTGAGCCAGGGTGCCCCAGTCACGTAACCTGTATCCGAACTGGGATTCAAATCTAAGTTTCTTGATTCGTTCGGTCCACCCCTCTCACTGCAGACTAATAATTCCTTAGGCCTCTGCTGGGGAGTTCTTACCTGGTCCGATGGATCATGTGAGAGGGGATGGGCCCCAGAATCTTCTCCATCATCACAAGATGCTCCCGGTTTTCGTGGGTCTGGAAGGAGAGGGGGTGTCAGAGCAGAAAAGTAAAGTTAGTTTCTTCCTCACAGGCAGTGGAAGAAATGGGTTGCTGACAGCTCCTTTCCCTTTTAGGAAGGGCATCCCACCAGACAGATGGCACCAGGGCTTTTTGCCTTACCAAATGCTCAGTCCCTCTGGCTTCCAGGGAGAGCAGTACACAAACCCAGACAAGACTCCCTGACAATCCATTAATGACCCAAGAGAAGGGACAGAAAATCTACTCAATGTGGGCACTGCCAACACCGCCAGTTGCTAGCAAGATGGACTCAAACCAGAGTCGAATCCTTTCCCCAAAGTTCCCTGTTTCTGTCCCAGCATCCACCACCAACACATCCCAAACTCTCCTCCCCACTGCTCTCGGCAGCCAATCTGTTGATAAACCCTGACATTCTGCAGGGTGTCTCGGTTCTGAAATAGCAGCGACGCTCCAATCCCGCCACCTTCTCGTCTCTTTTTTAACAGGATTACTTAACTGACAAATCAAGGAAATGTCACGACATCACACCTAGAGCTCGGCCAAATGTCTGACATTCTCCCGACAGACCGAATGCCCGGACCCAGAGAACACTGGCGGGCACTGAAGGGCACCCTCAAGGCCCTGTCCTGGACAACATTTTTATCAGTAGCTTGGATGATGCCAAAAGGACCTTCCGAGATCATCTAGTCCAAGCTGCTTGTTTTGCACTTGAGGATAACAAAGTCTAGGGGTTAAATGGCTAAAACCAGACCCCAGCACTCCCCGCTGTGGCACACGGCAGGAAGGCTTGGCTACAATAATGAATGGCAGTCAGGGATCACAAAGATCCTGAGAGAGGGGGCTATTGAGCCAAAAACCAAGCAGAAGAAATTCAAAAAAGATCAAATATAGAAACCCTGCACTTAGGTTAAAAATAAATCAAGTGTAGGCATTCATATAAATGGGGGAAAGGGGGAGTGTTGAAGCCAACTGTGAGAGTTGCTTAAAAAACTAATGGCACCCCACCCAGAGTCCAGAGAATCAGGACAATGGGACTGTTCTGTAACCCTCAGGCCACTTCTGAGGACAGTCTCTTTCTGGGCACCTCCCCTCCCGGAAGAGGGCTCTCTGAGAAGGGTTTCAGGACCATGGGGACTCAACCAATGTTCTAGGAATAATGAGCACAGGAACTGGTGATCTTTGGTGTGAAGAGCAGAGACAGGGGACTGTCCTCTGGCTTTAGGGAACACACACGTTCTGTGTGCTTACTGGTACAAGCAGAACCAGAAGCGTGGGTGGAGCTTCACCAAAGACTGGATCAGCACCAGGAAAAGCGGGGAGCTCATTGGACCCTGCTGAGGAGCCACCTTCTGCACGGGGCGCTCACCTGGATAAGCCCCTCCCTCCTCTTTCTCCAAGCTCCCCCTGTATCCAGGTCCCACCAGATTAGTCTTCCCTAAGTACCACTTTCATCAAATCACCCATTTCCTTGAACAAAAGCTCCTCCTCTATCTCAAAACCAAGTTCAAACTCCTCAGCCACTCTGGCACTCAAGGCCCCTAGCGGCTGGCACTTGGGCCTTCTAGCTTGGTCAGGACCCGCCTGGGTGCTGAGAGTTCTCCCTTGGACAGGGCCTACTGGTCACCTGCCCGGGCCAGTGGTGGTCACGTGCTTCCTATCCCCAACAAAAGCACCAACGAAGCTCCACTCCTGAATGGATTCAGATCTTTTGCTGACTCCCCCTACAACACAAAACTCCTGTGTGGGGACCCCTCCCATGTGAGAACAGGCCAGAGCTAACGTGTAGGTGGATGCCAAGTTTGCTCCTTCCTCCATGACCTCGGGGGAAGGGGGGCATCCGCACTCAGCCCACACCTGGGAGTCAGGCCAGCAGCCCTGCTCTCTCCCTATTGCTCTGATGACAGTTTCTTCCAGGAAGCCCCCCCCAGACCACTGTCCTCCGTCCCCCTCTCTGTGCTCACCCGCGAAAGTCTCTTCTGATTTCTTAGGGCCCTTTCCCGTCTCAATCAGGGTCTAATCTCCCCGACCAGATCAGGCTTTTCTCTGGGAGGGACAAGGTGTCCAGAGGTAGCCTGTGGCTGGTGGCTGACAAGCTCGGGCGGGGAGGGGAGGTGGGCAGGGACAGGGAGTACCTGGAAGAGGGTGAAGCCCCGATAGTACTCAAAGAGGATGCAGCCGATGCTCCAGACGTCGCACGGCTGTGCCCAGCCCAGCTCTGAAATGACAAAGGCAGAGAGGCCGTGAGACCCTCCGCAGCTCCCCAGCGGCTGTCCCATGTGGTCCGCTCGGAGTCTCAAGCCGTCACCTCGGAAGTCAGAGGAGTGGAGTCGGCCTCCTGTGGGACAAAGAGGCAGAGGGGCCCAGGGGGGCCGGGCCTTGCCCCAGGTCCCACGTGGTGAAGCCCTCTGGCTCTGGGCCAGGCTCTCCGCACCTGTCCTAGCCCCCAGGAGCCCAGACACCATCTCTGCCTCTCCTTCTCCGGCAGTGCCCAGCAGGAGGCCTCGCCCCCAGGCAGTGCTCAGTAACAGGCGTGTTTGTGCCCCACGCTCCCACGCCTTCAGCCTCCCCTGGCCCGCCCTCTCCCTGCCCAGGCCCCTCCAAGAAGCCCCCAATCCTGTCCAGAGCACCTGGCAACTCTGCAGTCCTAGAACACCACAAGAAATTTGCCCAAGAAATGTCCCTATAGTGACCCTTATGACCAAGCTGGGGGGGGGTCCGGCGCCCCCAGAGGTCCCTGCCTGGCCCACGAGGCCCCTTCATGGGGTGGGGGCGATTCTGAGAGCTCCTCCGTGCTGTGCCAGAGCCTCGGACCTAACTCCTTTGTTACATGTTGTTCTTGGGGTCAGGGGGCTTCTGGCCCAGGCTGCTGGGCACTCCACTGCCCTGGCCATCTTCTTAACAAAAGGCGCATCCGGACAGGCACTTGCTTTTCGGAAACGAGCCGGCTCAGCGGCAGCAGGCTGGCACTAAGCGCCTGGCTGGGTTTCCTTTTGGCGTTTGCACAACAGTCCACAAGCCCACTGCTGGAATGACCTAAGGGGACGGCCTTCCGGGGCCAGGGACGAGGGTGGCTCGTGGGGGTCAGCGCTAAGTTGGGTGCCTCACACGGGGCATCCACCCCAATGCTGGGCAGCCTGAGTGACCCAAGGTGCACGCCTCCTGCCAGTCTCCACCCCCCCTCATCTCCCACAACGCCAGGGTGGCCAGGGAAGGGAATCCTAGGGCCACTCACCCAGGATCACCTCGGGCGGGCGATAATGGCGGGTGGCCACGATGGTGGTGTGGTGTTCGTGGTCAAAGGTGGCGCTACCAAAGTCAGCGACGCGGATGCTGGTATTCTTCACCGACTTCTCCTCACAGCTCTGGGAGGCACAGACCCCACCGTCAGGGGCCTCCTTCGGCCCCTGGAGCGCGTCACCCGTCCTCGCCACCCTGCCCTGCTCCCTGAGGGTTTCTTGTTCCCCTACTGTACCTTGTTCTCGTTGTACAGGGTATCAAAGTCAGAATTCACAAACAAGATGTTCTCGGGCTTGAGGTCGGTGTGGGTCAGCTGGTTCTCATGCAGAACTGAGGAGGGGAAGAGTGGAGAGGGTGTGATGAGAAAAGGGCAGAGGGGGGCCGAGAGGAGGCGCCTGGTGCCTGGCTCCAGCCCTGCTCCCTCCCTGTGGGAGAAGCCCACCTTAGCGCATCCCCCTCCATGGGCTGCCTGGGACAAGCGGGGCCATCGAGGGACCGGCGGCCACCTGCTTCTGCGATGCCCGAGACATCTGAATCCACAGGAGTTAAACCTCCGGGGACTTTGAAGTCAGGGTTTCAGGGACGTGCCGCCATCTCTCAGCAGGGGAGAGGGGTAGAGGCGGCCCAATCAATCTCCTGCCTCAAAGACCCCCCAGACTAACCCCGAGTCTGAAGCCCGGCTCTCTCCCTGAGGGTTCTGCCCCTCGGACACCGACGCTGCTTAAACTGGCCAGGACAAGGACGGCAAGAAGAGCTTTAGATAACCGTGTCTAACTGCTTTCTGGGCTCGGGAAACGTGAGTTTCTTCTCACCATTATTAGTAAGAAACGCTAAAGACTTTAAAAAGCCCCTTCCGGCCCATCAACTCAACAACAAATGGCTGAGGCCGGGCCATTCCTTGGGTCTCCGAAGCTGGACACAGGGCCCCCGAGGCAGGCGCCAACTTACATCGTAAGGCATGACAGAGCTGGTACGCCATGTGCCGCACGTGAGGCAGAGGATAGGGCTGGAAGTTGTTCTCCTTCAGGAACTCAAAAGTATTCTTGCCCAGGAGCTCAAAGGCAATGCACATGTGGCCGTGGAAGTTGAACCAGTCGGACATCAGAACACACAGGCTGGGGGAGAGAGGGAGAGAACATTGCTGGGACCCTCCCTGCCCTAACCTCCTTCCCTTATGGGTCGGCTTCCTCCCAGCCTGTGGAACAGAGAGAGTCAGGGCCTCCATTTGTGACGCCCAAATCCCCCGGCTCAACAACTCCCAAACAAGTTAAATGACTCCTTGTTCTCTGACCACAGGGTTTCCGATACCCGGAGTTTGAAAGCATTTCCACAGTCTCTTCCTCACTATGACCCAGTGGATGGAGGGCTGACAGGGATTCTCCTCTCTTGGGGCCAAGAAGACACGGTGGCAATGGTGACATCTGGAGGAGAATCCCAAGACGGAGCGCACTCTACGCGCCCTCCGACCCAATGCAATGGAACACCCCTTGGGTCAGTATGTGCACAGGAGCACTAAGGGAGATCTTCGAGGAGCCCCCAGACTTCGTTTCTACCAATGTATCCCACACAGAGAATTCTCTGGCGGCAATGGGAACAAGGGGAAGACTCAACTCTTGGGGTTCCCACGTGGGTTAAGGATCTATGGGAGTGGGGAAGGGGCAGCCTGGCCCTGTGTGCACATCTGTGAAATCTGGCATGGGCCCCAGAGAGCAGCCTGAGGGGGGCTGCCCCTCCCTGCCTCCCCCTCCCCGGGCTTTGAGGGACTCACAATTTGTTCTCTTTGTCCTTCTCCTTGATTTTCTTGAGCACGTTGATTTCCAGCCGGGCTGCCTCCCGGTACTTGCCCACATTTCGGATGATCTTCAGGGCGACCTGTGACTTGCCTCTGTGGGCACAGGGAGAAGGTCAGGCTCTGGTCCACGTCCTGCCCCTCCCCTTCCTCCCACCCCCTCCCAGCTTCAGGATGACTTTGGGGCCCTACCTTGCTATCGCCTGACCCCTCTCTAGGTTCCTGTGAGATGCCAATTTGACAGCAATGAGCTTCCCCAGCACCCCCTCTCCAGCCTCAGCCACACCCTGCTCTTTATAGGCAGGGATGCCCTAAAGCGTTTGATCTTTCTTTACCTGCCCAGCCTAAAGTTAAATTATTAAGAAACTACAATCAGAAGGGGCAGCTAAACCAGCTTCTCCTTTAGAAGCCTCACCTCTGGCTCTTGGGCACTGGCTAGTCCAGCCTTGCAAACAATTATCCTGCCTGTCCCAGCCAATAGCCTGGTCCTCCACCCTTAGGCCCAAGTCCAAGAACATTAGAGAAGACCTAATCTTTGCTGGAAAGACCCAGTTCCAGCTGAGAGCCACTGGTGCAGCATGTATCATTGAACACTTTATTTTCTATCTGTCCCAAGCCAGAGGAAACAGTCTGGAACACTAAGTGGATTCACTGGAAAGGCCCAGATTCAAGTCCTGGCTCCAGCCTGCCCCTTCTTTTGGGACCCCTTTTCCTCTCTGCGGGTCTCAGTTCCCTCAGCAATAAGACCCTGTGATTGTCCCTTCCCATCAGCCCACTCAGCTCAGACAAGACACTGCATAGTGCAGGTGCGAGTCTTCTTCCAGCTCTGGGTTGGGGCCAGAAAATGTGAACTAATTCCACTTTGCAAAAAAAATAAATAATGAAGGTCACAGTTGAATGGAAATCAGACCGTCATTCAAGTCCCACTTGGTGAAGAAAGGCCTGCGGCCTGAGCTGAGGCGCACCCACAGAGCACTGGGACCACCCTTCCCTACTGGGCTGTCTGTCAAAAAGAAAGAGTTCTGGGTTTGGAGTCAGAACCTGAGTTCCATCTTGGCACCCCCTCTTAAACAGGACATTTGACCTCCGTTTCCTCGCCTATCACATGAGCAGATGTGGACGAGATGGATCATCAGTGGCGTCAGGACACGGGCCCAAGGCTTATTGAAGGGGGGACTTTGGCCACCACAGGCACTCCCCTGCGCCCCCAAAAGAAGGGCACTCACTCCAATGAGGTTGAGAACAGGCCTTTCTGACTCTAGACCGAGCATCCCCTACCTCACAAGGCTGCATCAGGAACATGATACTCTACCCATGGCCAGGGGTTTCTGTCCACCAAGTCACTAAGCCCCCGCTGGGTGCCACGAGCCATGGGGAGAGGCTTAGGGCCTTCAAGCAACCCTGGGTCAGTGGCCAAAGGAGGGTGGGGATCATCAAAGTGAGCTAGGCCCTGGGCTCTGAGCCTCCATACAGAGCAGAGGCCCTGGGGCTGGGCTGTGAACCAAGGGAAGAGGTCCCTGGAGGGAACGAGTGAAGGTCTGACATAGCCACTGCCATTTAGCCGGGGTCCTCATGCTCATCCCTGCGCTTCTCCAAGCTGGAAGGAGGCAGAGGCAGAGGCAGGGCCTGGGCCTGGGCCTGGACCCAAGGCCAGGCTCCACCATACAAAATCCATGTGCCTTAAGGCACGTCACAGAAGCCCCTGGGGCTGGGTTCCCTCATCTGGAGATCAAGGCAGATGGGTTGGATGAGATGGCCACCAAGGCCTCCATCAGCTCTAAACTGATGATTCTAAGAGGCTCCTGTAGACAAGGCCTCCCTCCCAGTGCAGAAATGCCCTCCACAGGATTCCAGCCAGTGATCACTTGTCTGCTCACCTTCGGTGTTCACTAGGACCTGGTCTAGCAGACAGTGTGAGAGGCTCTGAGTCAAGACCTGGGGCCGACTTCCCCCTGCCTGCACCAGGTCTATGCCTGGACAAGCAGTGACTGCCCTGGCCCTCAGCGTCCTCCCCTGGGACACTAGGTGCCCTGACAGAACTAAGTCAAAGGATAGTCATTGTCACAAGTGTTCAGGAGATGGCTGAGGCCCTGATCTGAGGGCTGCCCCCATCACCAAATTCTCTCCCTCTGGGCCTTTATCAGGGAATGGTGGCAGAGGCTTCCACCTCACGGTCACTACTGGCTTGTTTCTAGCAAGACCTTGGCTTCAGAAATCCACCTTCCTCTTAATGCCCCCCTCTCTGTGAGCCTGTGCCTCAGTTTCCCAAAGGGAAGCTCCCCTGAAACTCAACCATTAAGGATCGACTAGCAGGCATGATGGCGCCTCCACCCAGTGAGGACACAGTCAGTCTGAGACCACAGAGAGAATACACGTTAGGGCCCAGTGTGCGGGGCCATCTCTGTCCTCTCCCAGTTCTCAGGATTTGCGCCTAGCCTCGCCAAACTGGCATTTACCATACACAGAGTGGAAGCAGCAGCTTGCCTTTCGTGGCCCTGGTTCCTGGGAAACCAAGAGTAAGCAACAACGTGTGGCCCTAACGCCAGACAGGTAAGCCTTAAAGAACCCAGGCACGGGCAGAGATGCTTTTAGGAAGAAGTAAGAATGTAACCGAGGGCCCCAGCTGTGCCTTCAGGCTCTGGGCAGTTCCTTCTCCCAGGGTTTCCCCCCATCTGGCTTCTCCAAAGCTTGCATGCTGTGGAGTGAAGGGGGGTCTGCAGCAGCAGCAGCACCCCAGGGATGACTAAGCTCTCCTATGTACGCCCGTGCCAGGGCAGGATCGGAAGTGCTTTGTGCCCCAGCCTGCGGGCAGTCTATGGGCCCGTCTCTGAGTGCCTCCCCACCGGGGCCAGACCCAAGGTCCGGCCCTCCCCACTCGCTCACCTGGCGTGGTCCAGACACTCCACCACCTTGCCAAAGGTGCCTTCCCCGAGGCTTCCCACGATCTCATCTAGGAGAGAAAAGAAGCCGAGCATGAGGACCCTGAGTGCGAGGGGCTGGCAGCTCCTGCAAGATCACAGCATTCAATTCTCAAAAACAAAAAAGGTTTCTCTCTCACTGCTACACTCTTTAAAAACAGAAGTTGCTAGTGTCTGCTTCATTCAGGCAATTACTGGTCGGCCCGCTAGCGAGCCACAAGCACTAGCGGCCCCTCCGGGACAACAAGAGAGGCCTCGTCTAACGGGGGGGTAAGAAAGTAGAGAGGTAAAGTTTTACGAAAGGTGGCTGTACATCGCTCTTGGAGCCAATCGCCGATCCGGCACACCAGGTGGCCCTCCTTGTCATCTTCCACACTCCTGCTGCTGCGCTTACTGCTCTGTTGGCTTCTCTGTGAGCACCGCCCCCCGAAACGAAACGCCATCCGACCAATTGCATGGCGGGCGGTTCCGAGTGGCAGTTGGAGGCGTCGGTCAGAGGCAGAGGCGGGCCGAGGCGATGAGGAGACGGCGGCCGGTGGTTGGTTGGTTGGTTGGATTTTCCAGATCCCAGCATTTCATAAGGCACACAGCATATATAACGATAGGGATATTGCAAGGGACACGTCAAGACACAAACTGACTTCAAAAACAGAAAAGTAAAAAACAGCTACAGGTATGTAAAGAAAACTGGCATTATCTATAAGTGGGATGTCGCAGCCGAACGGAAGGAAAGACCGGCCTCTGCTCCTGACGGGGCCAGAGTGTGGAAGTGCCACGGCCCCAGGGTTCCCACCACCACGCTTCCTCCCACCGTGTCCCACCATCTTTGCCCTTGGGGGGCCAGGCGGCAGCATAGCCTCCTCCGGCCCATCACCCCGGGGTGATGGCGCGCCTGGAGAGCGATGCAGGAAAGGTGCTCAGCCTCGCTGGCTGCCCCGGGCGCACAGTCCCGTCCGGCTCCTCAGAAGCAGAGGGCCACCCTGCCTGCCTGCCGCTGGGCCGGGAGAAGGGGCATCTTCGCTACTGATGTGCTCCCTGGGGTTCCCGTCTGCCCCTCACCTGCTTTGGCTCTGCCCTTCCTGCCTCGCTTGCTCCCGATCAAGAGCTCTTCAAGCCCAGACTACCAACCACGGCCGGCACAGGCCCTTCCTCCCTGAGCTGCTCTCTGAGCCTGAGTGTCCAAAACTACAGTGGGACGATTTCCAACATGGGTGCTCCTTCTGCCACGCTCTACCTCTGCTACCAAGAGACCACGGTTCAAAAGCAACCCTAATCCTCCTGGTATCCAGTGGGCCCTCTGGGCTAACCAAAGGGCCTTCCAATGCCAAGCTGACCCACACTGGTCCTGCTCCAGCTGCTGCCCTTCCCAAGGACAAAAGAAGCCACGGGACTCACGTGAGGTCCAAGAAACAGTCACGGGGCACTCAATTCCCATGCTGGCTGTGGGCCAGAAGGTACAGGGGTGCCATCCCTGATGCCCTCCCCCCACAACGCAAGGAAGGGAGAGGGAGGCATATGTGCCATGGGAACGTCAGAAATGAAGTCGCAAACCCTAGACACTGTCCTATAGAAGAATACCAGACAGGATGCAAGACCACACCGTGGATTTCACAATCCTCACTTAATGTTTTACACACACACACACATGTGCGCACACACACACCACGCACACACATGTACACGTATATGGTTATTCAAGGTTTCCTACATTTACACATGAGGCAGACAAGGGACTTCATCCCCTCCATTAAAACAATCACTTCTCGAGGTACTTACAGACCGAGGTTGGGAAAAGTGGATCAGCAAGGAGAGGGGGAAGAGAAGAGGGGAAGGTGAGGAGGAAGAAGAGGAGGAAAGGTGTCAACCCTGAAGCCATTTTTCTCATGATTCTTGACTTGCTAGGGCTATGTGTTGCCACCAGCAGAGGTAATGAAAAAAAACCTATTCTGGTAATTCCTGATAGTCTTCACTATCAAATCATTCATTTTTGTAAATTATTTCCAAACTGTGATTTGCCCCTTCCTTGTCATTTCCACTTTAAAACCCCAGCGTGATACAAATGACTCTTAGCTCTTGCTCATTTAAAAGAAACAAGAGTAGGAAAAAATCTCCTGGGGTTTAAGGTTAGAGGGCATGATTCCCAATTGGGATGGTTGCAGAGACAGCCAAATCCTTGTCCACACATGGAGAAAGTTCCTGTCTTTCAGGTACAAACATTCTCCATCTTTAAGGACTGGGGTTTAGGAAAAAGGAATGATTTTGTGGAGTGGAGGCAAAAATCAGACCCAAGGATAGATGAGGTATAAACCAAAAGATCCCATTCAACATCTGGGAGCAAAGGAAAAGAGAAACCAACTCCAGATACTCTGTCTGGTGATGCCGACCCAGATCGCAAAAAGCCTCCCTGGTTTGATTTCACTGGGCATCCCCAATGCCCAGATCAGAACTCGGATACAGAGATAGGCCCAGGTGCCAAACCGGGTGCCGGAGCCAGAGGTCGCGACAGGTGCTGCTGCTGCCCCTCGAGAAGGCCAGAGTAACAGGCTTACACCTGCTATGTCGGCGAAGGACCAAACAAACAAGACACACAGGAGGGTTCAGAGGTACTCACCCAGGTCAAATACACCTGAAAGGAGGCTAAAGAAAGGTGAGGGCACCAAACAATGGCCAGCTCGCTCTGGCCACTACTCACCGAGGAGGCGCTGCTACAAGACCTGGTGCGGCGTTTGCGGCAGTGATGGGGGTGCTTGCGGGTACGATGCTGGTCCCTCTCCCGTGACCTCCTGCGATGGTGTGAGCGGGCTGAGTAATAATCCTCTCCAAAGGAAGGGCTTCGCTCCTCAAACCTGTAGTTGTCACTGTCCCGACGCTCCCGGTATCTCCTTTGGTAGGGCAGGCGGTCATGGCTGCATGATGGGGAAAGGTCAGGGTGAGGAAAGGTGAACCACTGCTGAGTCCCCCTCTATGCCAAGGGCCCAGGGAAACAAGCTGAAATCTGGCTAGCTTGACATAGCCCCTGCTGTCCACTGCCATGAAATGGGGTCACTGCTAAATCAAAGGCAAGCCAATCAGGAAGTATAAATCCATCTCTCAGAGAACAGGTGACCAGGATGCTTTAGCTAAAACTGGCTGGACAGCACTGGCCCAGAGAGCAAGAAAGGACCTGAGCTTTCTCCCAGGTTGGATGGTTAATAAGAACCACAGAGAGGGAAGAGAGCCAAAGGATGGGAGAAACAATCTGAGGAAGGACATGTTACCAGAGAAGAGAAAGAAGAGATAAATGATCAAGGAATAAGAAAAAGAGTTTCTAAAAGAAATATGAACTATCAGCAATCATGTGAAAGACAGCTCAGATCCCCCACAACAACTCAGAGGATTTACTTCAGCCCCAAATGGGAGGCATCAAATAGCAAACTAGCCAAGAGGAAAGATGGAGATAGGTGGCAGGAGGGTGAACGTGGTAAGACGAGCACACTGGCATATTGTCAGTGTCCTTGTGGTATTTGTGGGCTGCTCCAACCATTCTAGAAAATGATCTAGAAATACATAAGAAAAACTGCTGGCCAAGATGGCAGAGCAGCTGGAAGCTATGAGCTCCCCTCACAATTCCTCCAAAGAGATCCAGACCAGGCTAAAATCCAGCAGTGTTTCTACTGGGCCTTTATCCCAAAGAGATCGTAAAGGAAGGAAAGGGTCCCACATGTACAAAAATGTTTGTGGCAGCCCTTTTTGTAGTGGCTAGAAACTGGAAACTGAGTGGATGCCCATCAATTGGAGAATGGCTGAATAAATTATGGTATATGAATGTTATGGAATATTATTGTTCAGTAAGAAACGACCAGCAGGACGATTTCAGAGAGGCCTGGAGAGACTTACATGAACTGATGCTAAGTGAAATGAGCGGAACCAGGAGATCATTGTACACGGCAACATCAATATTACATGACGATCAATTCTGATGAACGTGACTCTTTCCAACAATGAGATGACTGATACCAGTTCCAATGATCTTGTGACGAAGAGAGCCAGCTACACTCAGAGAGAAAACTGTGGGAACTGAATGTGGATCACAACATGACATTCTCATTCTTTTTGTTGTTGTTTGCTTGCATTTTGTTTTCTTACTCATTTACTTTCCTTTTTGATCTGATTTTTCTTGTGCAGTAAGAGAATTGCATAAATATGATTACACATAAACAAAAAATAAATATCTGCCTACTGAAAAAAAAATTTAATTTAATTTAAACAAATTTTTAAAAAAGAATGGCCACAGACCCTGGGGTGAGGACAAAGTAAAAAGAGACTCAGAAGCAAATGGAAGCTGCGAGTCTCAAATTTCAGAAGCAGAGTGGGCAGCCCAGTCTGAGGAGGACAGGAATATGAGACCAAAAGGGGACCTTCAGAACAAATAAAGCTCTTCAACTCTATGATACAGGGGATTCCAGCAGCAGTCTAGTAGACTTCTAGATGTGGCAAGTCCAAACATAGATTAAGAGGTCAGAAATCAGGCTTTGCCCTGAATCAGACCACTCTGGCTTATTGAAAGTTTACAGGTCCCCAGGATGAGATGTTTCTGTACTAGAATAATACAACACTCAATACCCCAAAGAAAGCAGCAGCAGGACTGACCCAGACATTTCCTCTAGAAAAGCATCGAGTATAGCCCTAATAAAGTCCAAAATCAAGATGAAAGATGGAAGAATGAACAAATAAACAGACAAAAAAAAAAAAAAAAGAATTCCACCATAAAAAGCTATTATAATAATAGGGACACTCAAAACACAAACCCAGAAGAAACGCATGACTCCCAATATATCTAAAAGCAAAACCTCAAAATAAACAAGCAAACAAAAAACCTAAACCAGAACTTAACACAAGGGTTGAATTAAAATTCCTGGGAGAAAAGAAGCAAGGTTTTTTGTTTTGTTTTGTGTTTTTTAAGAGTTAAAATTGGTTTCTATAAATGAATTGAGAGGAAAAAATTAGAAAAAAATGAGGTACAAAACTTTGCCCAAGCAATAAACTCTCAGAAAATCAGAATGAACTAAACAGAAATTAGTAACTCTACCAGACAGCAAGAAATATAAAAACAAAGTCAAAAGATTAAAATGTAGGAAAAAATGTAAGGTACTAAATAACAAATGAACTGAAAAAAGATCAAGGAGAGAGCAATGAAAGAATTACTGGTCTACCTGAAAGTCATGACCAAAAAAAGAAGCTAGACATTTAATTTTTTCAAATCATCAACTACTGCCCACATGTCTTAGAACCAGAAGGCAATGCAGATAAAAGGAAAGGATCCATTAGGAACCTCCCAAAAGAAACTCCCCCAAAACTCTCCCTAAAATTCAGTTTCCATATCAAAGAAAAAATACCGCAAGTAGCCAGAAAGAAAGAATTAAAGGATCAGGGAATCAAAGACAGGACTAAAATTCAGTTTCCAGATCAAAGAAAAAATATTGCAAGTAGCCAGAAAGAAAGAATTAAAAGATCAAGGAGCCACAGTCAGGACCACCCAAGATTCAGCAGCTGTCACTATAAAGAAGTAGAGGGCTTAGAATAGAAGGCAAAGCATATGATCAAGAACAATAGGCAAAATAGTCTAATGCTCACAGGGGAAAAGAGAGAACTTTAATGAAAGAGGATTTCTAAACATTCCTAGTGAAATGACCAGAGCTGCACTGAAGTACCAATACAGAAGTCAAAAGAAATCCAAGAGAAGACAAAAGTGAACAATTCAAAAGAACAAAGGTAAACTGTTTACATTCTAATATGCAGCGATGATACATGCATCCCCTCCAAACCCTATCATTATCAGAAATCATAATAGGAAGTCTAATTAGAGAGCTTGGGAGTACTTCTGTTGTTTTGAAGATCTTCAAAGAAGCATGGAAAGGGAGAGAAAGAGGAACACCTTAGGGAGGGAAAGGTAGAGGAAAGATAGGGAAAATTATTTCATGGGGTACACAACTACAAGTCAAATAAGGAGAAAGAGGTAGGGGAGAGGGACACTTGAACTTCATCCCTTCTGAATTGTTCAAAGGAATGATGAATACATATGAACAGAATTGGGTGTAGAAATACATCTCACTAAGTAGCAAAACTGTAAGGAAGAGGGAAAGAAGGCGAGGGAATAAAAGGAATGGTACATTAAATGAGGGGTTGGCCCTAAGCAAAATAAACTCTAACTCAGGATGTGAAAACTCGGGATGCTCTTTTTGTGGTGGCAAAGAACTGGAAACTGGGAGGCTTCCTATCCAATGAGGAATGGTTAAGCAAGCTGTGGTATGTAAATGTGATAGAGTGCTATTGTGTTATAAAAAATGACAAAGGGGAAGTTTTGATAATCTGGTAAGACTTGTAGGAACTGAGGCAGAGTGAAGTGAGCAGAGTCAGGAGAGCAATTTGTATAACCAATATTATAAGGACAAGCAACTGTGAAAGACTTAGAACTCTAATCAGCATAATGACTCAATGTGATTTCTGGGTGTGAAGGATTCAAGAGTGTAGAATAAGATTTATTTTGGGGGGAGGAGGTATGTTCAATGCAGGAATTTACTTATTTATATTATACATATATTTGCAACAGGAAGTTTGGTTTTTCTTTTTTTCTTCAGGTAGGGGGTGGTGGGGAAGTTGGAAAGAGAAGACAGGTTTTTTGCTAACTGAAAAAATAAATAGTAATTTTTTAAAACTCAAGAAGGGAGACAGAAGTAAAGTAGATTTCTATTAATTAAGAAAAAAGTTCAATTGACTTTTTATCTACTTTTGCTGGCAATATATCCCAAGGATGTTAAAAACATATAAAAAAGGCCCCAAAATATATTCATGACAGTGTTTGTGTATATGTGTGGCAACAAAACCTATAAACGGGGCAGCTAGGTGGTACAGTGGATAGAGGACCAGCCCTGAAATCAGGAAAACCTGAGTTCAAATCTGATCTCAGACACTTAGCATTCCCTGTGTGACCCTGGGCAAGTCACTTAACCCCAATTGCCTCAGCAAAAAAAGCAAAAAACAAAACAAAACTATAAACAAACAAAAACAACAACAAACCATCCACAGATTGGGAAGTGGCTAAACAAATTGTGGTAAATGAACATAATAGAATACATAGTAACACATCAATAGACTGAAGCATCACACAGTAAAAAAGCATAAAAATGGCAGAATTCAGAGAAGACTTGTCTGAACTGATACAAAACAAAGAAAGCAAGCCAGGAACCAATACTGGCAAGGCCTACCAAGACCAGTAAAACAAAAGTGATAATCATTCTTGGATCACTAAGGGAGAAATGAAAAAATGCACCTCTCCCTTTGGTTTGGAAGTGAGGGACTATGAGTGCAGAATTCAACATGTTAGTTTTATCAGTTGATTGTGTTTAATTGTTTCTCTGTTATAAAGGTGGTTAAAGGTGGGGTGAAATTATCCTAAAACAACTAAGATGCAAAAACAAAAGGTATCAGTAACACTTTAAAAAATGTACAAAACAAGTAACTGTGGCTTGTAGTTACCAGCATGTAACAGAGATGGATTTTAAAATATTGCTATCTTGTTTTTGTATCTTGCTCATTTCCAAATGTATCCCTCTTCCCTCAGCCTGCCAGACCACTTCTTACAGCAGAATTAAGAGAGAGGTGCACAAAGGGCAGCTCAACAGCAGCTCCACCGAGTCAGGCAGCGCCTAGAACCCCTTGAGCTTTGGCCCTCCCCACTCCAGCGCTGCCTCTTCTGCAGGGCTGAGCTTCATGCTAACGATGACCACAGTGTTCCATCTCTCTAGCTTGTTCTTTCCACTTATGTGATTATACCCGCCATGTGCCCTGCTTTCCTGGCTCTGCTTATCTCTCTACATCAGTCTGAGTTCTCTGCTTGCTTCTCTGAACTCTCTGCACTCACCATTCCTAAGGCAGAGTAACGCTCCAGTCTATTAATGCATTATAATGTGTCCAACAGAGCTATGGTCCTTTTGACTCTGTTCCCAGTTCTCCTAGTATAGAAGAAGCCGCTAGGACTATCTGGGTAAATAGAGATTCCCTCTTTCTGTTTTGTTTTGTTTTGTTTTTTACCTCCTTGGGGTACCCAGCAGAGGAATCTCTGAACCAAAGGAACGGGCTTTTCCTCACTTCCAGAACAGCTGTACCCACTGACAGCTGCACCCACAGAGCATATTGGTGCTCCTGTATTTCTGAAGTTCCTCCAACAGAGATTATTTCAGTCCTTTGTCATCTTGGTCAATTTGCTGAGTGTGAGATGTAAGTGGTTTTGATTTGCATTTCCTCTATCAGTGAAACAAAGAAATCTTTCACTTTTTTCCATAATGTGCAATTCTTCTTTTGACAATTAGGAATGGCTCTTGGGTCTTATATATTTTTGTTAATTCCCCACATAAACAATATGTGGGGATATCAAATATTAGTGAGAATTGATACAAATATTTTTTCCCCAATCAACAACTTACCTTCTCATCTAACTACACTGAATTGATTTGCACAAATTTTTTTCAAATTGGGGGATAGGAGAGGAAAATTTGTAACAGAAAGCTTTGCAAGGGTCAATGTTGAAAAATTATCTATGCATATGTTTTGCAAATAAAAAGCTTTAACAAAAAAAGAATCCAGAACTGTGTCTCCTTTCTCTGATTTTTTTTTCTTGTAGGTACGATTTTTCTTGCACAACAATAAGTATGGAAATATGTATACATATATTCAATTTGTCAAGTATTTTAACATAATTAACATGTAGTGGATTTCCTGCCATCTAGGGGAGGGGTGGGGACTAGGGGGTAAAAATATGTAACAGAAAGCTTTGTAAGGGTCAGTGTTGAAGAATTACCCATACATATGTTTTGCAAATAAAAAGTTTTAATAAGAAAAAAATTTAAAATTTAAAATTTTTCTTTAAAAATTCAAAAAAAAAAATTTTTTCAAGTTCAAGTAATCAGAATTATCTATTTTATCTTTTGTGATTTTCTCTATTCCTTATCTGGTTAAGAACTCTCCCTTAGTCATAATGGGTAGGCAAAGATGTGGCATAAAATGATAATTTAGAGGAGGAAAAAAAAGGAAGGGAAAGAACAGTGGTAACACAATGGAGTCATGGCAATAAGCCTGGCCCTCCAAGGTAATCAAAGGACAATAAGAAAAGATCAGGAAACTAAGGATGAGGCACTTAAATTTGCCACAGAAAGAAATGAAGGGCCAGTGGAGGAGCTCAACAAGAGGGGACATAGCAGGGCCATTCTCCTGAGACCATCTTCCATTTCACTGCTAAGAGTCACAACAAAATACTGCCCATTACCCTACCTACCCTTCTTATTCCTGATTAGTTCTTACCTTCTGGATCGAGATCTTCTGGGGGGAAGTGGTTCCCTTCGAGACGGGTATCGAAGTCTCCCCTCATGTTCCCGGCTGTAAGACCTCCTCCTCTTCCATCTGTGACTTAGGTAAGAGTCCTGCTCGGGGGAGCGGTATCTTTTGCAGTGGTGCATCTAGGACACAACAGAGAGACTTGATAGAAATGTCAGCAGGTTCCATCTGGGGCATAGGCAGCTGGCTCCAGGGATTGGGTTCCCAATCTATCCAATGTGGAGCCTGGGAAACGTGTCATGTCAGGGGGAATACTAAAGAGGGGCCTATTGTTCTAGCTTTGAGAACAAGTTCCCTTCTCCCCAAGCATAGCTATTAATCAAGAAAAAAACTGAGGTTGTTCCCGACAAACGGGACAAACCTCCTGTGTGCTGCAGCTAATGAGTAACACTTTCCTAATAAAGAACTACAGACTTCTGATTGTAAATACCAACAACCCAGGCCTGAAGACCTCTTGGTCTGACTTAGAAAGGACTTTAGCAGGGTAAACAGGTTCTGCAGTTCTGGCTCCATTCCAGGAGTAAGGGGCATTTCCCAAGTAGCCCAGTCTGAAGAGGTATGAAAGATGCAAAACAGGTATTATCTAAATTAGATCCAAAGAAAGCAGGGAGATGGGGGTACATTACAGCATTTCTGATGATGGCGAGGAAACAAAAAGCTGTTCATTTCTCTGCATTAATTCTCTGCTGTCCCAAATCTAGACTCCATTGCTTCTTCTAAAGCAAAAGAATTTTGTGCATAGAAAAAGTTCATGGAGGAACAATGAATGGTGACAAACCTTGAGTTAATTATGAAGAAAATGAAGGCAAAACACCACCTAGTCTGGGCACCTCAGGACACAAAAGGTTAACGCCAGTCAGATTAGACATTGGATAGGAATCCAGAAAACTGGTCCCACTGACCTTTGCATGGTACTGATCCTAATGACCTTTCCCAGTGATCTTTCTGCCTTAGGTGTCTGCAAACATTGCCCTGGAAAGCCAATTTAGCCTTGCCTGGCCATAGCAGCTGCCTCCAACACCTCACTCTGCCTTCACAGCTTGGGAACACTAGTGTGCCAATCAGAAGGGCTCTTTAGGCCCAAACTGAACTTTAAAGCTTTGGTCCCATCCATCTTCAAGTCTTGTCTAGGAGAGGAAGTCCCCAATCTCTCTCCTGGGTGAAGGAGCAGCAGGGTAGGATAGTCCTCACTGAGATTTCTACTACTCTGATGATGATATCATCACCCAAGATTCCCCTGATGCCCTCAAATGAGATGGACTCCAGGCTCCCTATTCCACAAACTCCAAAGCACTGGATGAGAAGGCCCCCTCATGGAATATGCCTTTTTGTTAGCTTGATTCACACCATCCACACCCATCCCTTAATTCTCACTCCCTCTCGTCACTACTTAGAATGATTCTCCACTTGGCTGGTCAATTCTGGACTTACTGCATTGCTTACTAAATAGGGCAGTGAATAAATGAAATTCTGGCCTGGGTGACTGCTCAGACTTCCCATATGACTGGCAATTTCCCATCCCCTTCACAACTCCTACCTTATGAGGCTGAAGAGGTACCTACAAAGTAAAGCTCCAGAGGAATAAATATTCCATAGCATAGAGGCATTGCTAAACAACTTCGGATTGAATTTGGATGAATGCTTTATGTTTAAAAAAGCCTTTTAAGATCAGCTGACTAATGTTACATTAATTTCCTGTAATTATCCTGAAGGCTAAGCACCCAAGCTGGGGAATAAAAATAAGTATCTAATAGCCAGCAAAAATGTTTCACTGTGGTTGGAGTAGGGGCCAGGCCTGATTCAACTTGACATTTCAATGCAGGTTCTCACCCTCAATCACAGGGTTTACAAAGTGATTCAGGATCTTTAGGACAAAGATGACTTTCTGAGTCCCTAACATCATTTGCACGTAAACATCCAGTATTTCTTCAGGGCTTTTAAAAATCTGGATTCACCGGGGCAGCTAGGTGGCATAGAGGATAGAACACCAACCTTGAAGTCAGCAGGACCTGAGTTCAGATTTGGTCTCAGACACTTAACACTTCCTAGCTGTGTGACCCTGGACAAGTCACTTAGCCCCAATTGCCTCAGCAAAAAAAAAAAAAGAAAAGAAAATCAAATCTGATTTCATAGATATGGGCGATCGTGATTACCATACTGATCATAACCTCTCTTAGCAAAGTGCTGAGGGCTCCCTCTCGCCCACTGCCAAAGAATATTTTTCACCCTATGGCAATCCTGATGACAAGTCTCTTCACATTTAACCAGGCTAGTCTTCAAACATAAATTCTGTCCCTGGCCTTGTCCTTGAAGGCCCTCCAACTTAGGAAGACCTTGCCAGAGTTTGGATTTCATGTGCACAGCTTTGAAGGACCTGGATCAGCTCCAGGCCACAGCAAGATATCAGAGCAGTTCTTAAATAATGATGATGACGATGATATAATTTGCATTTTTATAGCACTTTAAGGTTTGTAAGGGGCTTTACAAATTTTATCTCATTTTATCCTCAACCCTGGGAAGTGAGTGCTATTATTATGACTATGTTACTGATGAGGAAACTGAGGATGAAGTGAAATGCCTTGCCCAGGATATAGTGACCGAGGCATGATTTGAATTCTAGTCTTGCCTCTAAGTGTAGCATTCTATCAACTAAAGTACCTAGCTATGTCCAAGATGGCGCTTTCACAGAAATATGTCTCACCAATTCCAAGATGACACTCTATGTAGTCTATCAGATCAATGGCTAGCTTTAGACCTAAATACATGATGATTTTCAATAACACTGCTGGGTTATGTTAAACTAATCAAAGGTATCATATTGCTTCAAATCTAAACCCCATTTCCCCCAAAATCTAGTTTATAGCAAACCTATGTGGCTTGTAATAATATTCTTTGTTCCATACAGATAGCTTAAACCTTCCCAGATGGCATTAAGAGCTAAAGGAGTCTCAGTGGATGCTTCTGAAACTGGAAGGGCAGCAGAATCCCTTGAAAGTTTTCATTTGCAAACTAGCCCTGACCCCTTATAGGAGAGAGAGAGACTCACTGCAAAGTCCAATGACTTTCTTATCCTTCTTCCCACTGCCCAGGCTGGATAGGACCACTGAGAGGGAGGGTGAGACAGGTGGGAGAGGAGATGCCACCCCCCAAAAACACATCAATTTATCCCACAGCTGCCCACCTGCAGGCAACTAAAACCCATTCTGCTGCTTTCAACTCAAGGTGGCTCCATGGAATTCAATGTCACAGAACAGAGAAGTGAACAGGGTAGAAACCATATGGCCAGTATATAAAGCCTGTTAGCTTCCCATTGGCAACACATACACAAAAGCCTGCTGAAATCTTAGGGTCCAAGTACTGTTTCCCAAAGAGAATGGAAAATAATTACACATACACACACATATTTCTACACATATATATGAATATGTATATACACACACATATACATAAAAGACAATGTGTTTTGTATGTATGTATATTCCTCTCAAAAAGATTTCATTTTAGAGGTGAAATCTATATTTAGGGGCAGCCTCATAACATACCAATACAGAATTTTAAAACTCACTTCCAAATGACTTGGGTAGAAAGCACCCATGGCCCAATCTAACATCAAATATATTTCCAGGTTCACTTCCTTCCAAGTCAGCTAGCCCTAAGGGCCATTTCCCAGACTCACTGACACTCCAGGAGGGCCCAACCGATTAAAACACCAAGTTTCTGAGGTAAGCCATAGAACAGAACAGTTTTTAAAAACAGTTTTCCAAACCTGTTCTAGTTTTCCTACTGCATGCTGAGGAATGGGAAAAATCAAACCAAGTCCAGATGCCACGCTACTAAGATGCCAGCTGTCTGCTCAGAGGTACTAAGGGCACAGCCTCCTTGTCAGTTTTCACATGTTGCTGGCATGAGGAAAACTGGGCTAACAAGAACATCAAGCCCAGCCATGACTGGCACCTGCTCTCTCTCTGGAACCTGACCAACTGAGTACCCCATAGTTAGTCTGGACTGCTGCTGCTGCCACCACCGCTGCCACCACTGCTGCAACTTCATCCCCTACCACCTCTCAAATCCACGCCACAGAGGTTGAAAATCTTTGTTTCAAGGGCACTGGAATCGGGGCCAGAGGAAGGAAGGTGGAAGGCAGCCAACTGTGCCTTGCCAGAGGGGTTGCCTCTGTAAAGTCCTACCCAGGCAGAATAAGGGGGAGGTCAAACCACACATCCAAAGGTGAGAAAACCCACAAAGGAAAAGATCTAGGGTGTTCATAAATCAACTAAGAAAACACAGGCCCCACTGCGGGCTCCAGCTCGGTTCAAGTATCTCTTTCATTTTCAGGACTGGAATTATCACAACAAAAACACTGCTCTTTTCCTCAGCCCAGGGCACAGCTGGGGCACAGCTGTGAATACTTATCAAAGGCTGGGGACTCCCCCACCCTTGCTTTCCTGGAATAGCTGAGGTACCTTCACTGGGGTTCTGCAGCTCATCTTCCTGTCCTTCACCCCCTCCCTCAAACCAGTCTCAGGTACCATATGGTATCCAGCCAGAGCAAGGGGGTGGGGGGAATAGTAAGGTGGGACCGACCCAAACATCAGACTGAGCCCTGGCCACACCTGGCAATGGGCTGGGCAGTGCTGACTATTTTTGGGGGGGGAGGACAGAAGGGGGACAAAGGCATTTGTGGGGCGCTAATCTTTCCAACATGGAGATGTCAGAAGTGCAAAGAAGAGGTCTATTTCAAGGGTGAAATCTACCAGTGGATGGGATTTCAGGAGCAGTGATACTGGCAAAGGGGTGGGGGAAGGGTGGACGAAAGATGCTCAGGTCTGAGTCAGGGAGGATTTTACGGACAGTAACATTTTAACAAGAGTCGCTTGGGAAGGGTTTTCGGGGTGTGGGGGGATTATAGAGGCGAGGAATCCGGCACTTTGGGGAGAGAGAAATCATTAGGCCCAGGTTCAAGGCAGAGATAAGGGGCTTCTGAAGTAGGAACCTAAAGGGGAGGTTCAAGGGGGACATAAAGGAAGAGGCCAGGGAGGTTTTAGGAGTAGGCAGGGATTTGGAGGGGAAAGAATATTTCAGGGCGGGGAGAGGATGGAGATTTTTAAGGGGGCAAATGGAGATTTTAAAGAAAAGTGGATGGGGATTTTAAGGGCATTCATCATGGGGGAGGGGAATTGTACACCCAGGGACACCGTCGGCAAGTCATCTTGAGGGGCTGAGAGATTTGCGGAGAATTTTAGCGGAGGGTTTTGGGAGGAATAACTTAAAGGAGGATTTGGGCTTTAGGGGCAAGTGGGCTTTTAAAAGCATGGGGTGACTGATGAAGGAGGAAGGAATGAAGGGGTGAACGGCAGAGTTGGGAGGGGAGAGGATTTTGGGGGGGTTAAGAGCACGGGGGGAACTGAAGGGAAAAGCCCGAAAGATTAAGGACGGGGGGCGATTTTAAGAGCAGGGTGGATCCAGGGGCAGAAGGGAATGGGGGGTAAGAGCGGCGCAGGAAGGACTTTAAGAGTTGGGGGCTATTTTAAGAGGGTGGGACTTTCAAGGAGAGGAGGGGGGAGCGCTTTAGGGGTAGCCGGGGGACGAGATCTCCCACCGCCCTCAGGGCCGAGACAAGGACCCCGGGAGGGTCGGGTCGGGGTGGGGCTGAAGGGCCCAATGGGGGTTGGCGGGGTCAGGGGTGAGAGGTCAGCGCGGAGTGAGGGAGGGCGGCTGGAGGGGGAGGAGCAGCCTCCGCGGCCATCCGCCGTCCCAGCCCGCACCCGACGCACCCAGGCGGAGGGAAGGGAAGGGCAGGGAAGGGGGCAGCCAATGACGGCGGGGGGGGGGTCTCACCGTCTCCCGGGCGCTCCAGCTCCAGCTAGGCCCCGCTCCCAGCTCCTGGCGCCTCTTCCGCTTCCGGCTCCGGGCTGCGGCCTCCGCCCGCGGCGGCCCCGCCCCTCCCC
>JAJPUD010009488.1:37468-74134 GCA_023553655.1 Myrmecobius fasciatus
GCGTGCGGACGCCGCGGCCCGGTACACACCCCCTCTCGGCTCCTCCCCGCCCCCGACCCTAGAGCGGCTCCCCAGCTCTTCTTTGCTGCCGCTCTAGCCTGGCACTCGGTGTCCCTGGAGGACTGGCCGGTCCTCTGGCGGGCAGGGTACTCTAACCCAAACGTCCGCTGCCGGACCCCCCTCTGTGGCCCTCCCCCTCTCGGCGCCACGTGGCGACATACCTGGACGGGGCCGTGTGACTTCCGCTCTGCCGTAGTTCTGCCGTGACATGCCCCGCCTCGGACGTGGGCTCTGTCGCGACAGCCCCAGGCTCCGTTAGCCCAGCCCTGTCCTGCGTGGGGTTATGCGCAGCTCTTGTCGCGATAGGAGCCCTCCTCCTGGTTCTGCCAGGTCGCCAAATCTCAGAACGTGAAGAGCCCCGGGAGAATTCCTAGCCACCTTCTTCCTAGTTTAACAGCAATCAGTCCCTTCACTCTGCCAGTGGTCATCCATGTAATGGTTGAATACCCGCAGAGATGGAGAGCTCATTACCTGTCAAAGAAGCTGGTTCCACCCAAGACAATTCCAGAGGTTGAAATTTGGAAGCCCTGCACACCTGTCTCTGCCAAGCCCGATGACTACTGCTTGGTCTCCCGAGCCGGCTAGTTAAGACTTGGGGGCAGCCATCAGTGGCCCCTCCTGCATGGCCAGAGCAGCAGCAGCAGTCAGCGGTGCTCAGTGCTAGCGGACGCTGAAGACTTGGGGAACAAGTGGTCTCCCTAATTAAAGGCTCCCGCAAGACCCCTCGGAGCCTCAAGTAGGAGGCTGGAAACCAACTCTTTGAGGAGGAGGAAACAGACCCAGTGCCACTCAGTCCTGCCTGCGAGCCCCGGGTCTCTTTCCCCTTGCCCAACACTGCCTCTCTCCAGAAGCGGGAGGCACATAAGAACATTTGGGTTTCGACAGGATCTCGGGTCTTCGGTTCAGTGATTTCTGGCTGAGCCGACCGCCCTCCTGTGCCAGCCTGTCCCGGGCACCCCACAGGCTGCTCCCAGCCCACTCCATCCACTGCTTACTTTCCCCGTGGCCACTCTCTGATGCTGCACTGCCTTACCACCAGGTATTAGCCCTTCTTATCCCGAAAGAGCCAGACCAAGAAGCCCCAAGCACCTCGTATACATTGGTGAATGGGCATAAGAAAGGAGAGAAAACACCGACCTTGTTAGATGCCCCCATCTGGAGCTGAGCCCGGGGTGGAGGGAGGAGGGATTTCCCTCTGTTTCAGAAGAAGAGGTGAAAGGAGAAAAATGTTAAAAAAAACAAAACAAAACAAAACAAAACAAACAAACAAACAAAAAAAAAAACCAGCTCTGGGCCCGCCCCAAGAAGCTAAGCCCCTCTTCCCTCTACCTCTGAAACCAATGTCCTCTTACCACTGTGTGCCAGCTGGAGCCAGTCACCCCTTCATGGGGCCTCAGCTGCTGTCTGAGAAATGGGTTTTCCTGTCTGGCTGACTCTTCAAATAGGCTTTGGAAAACACTACGTGCGATACTAGCCAAGTGATAATTCTGTCCTGAGTCATCACCCTATGCCTGCATGGCTGAGTGTCCATGCTTTTGCAGAGGCCATCTTCCCTCATTTGTCTCTTAGAATCCCTTATGTCCTTTTGATGAGGTGTGAGAAAAGGGTGTTGAGGGGACCCCCTTTGGCCAGTCAGCACCTCCTTTTTCCCTGATCCCTCCAGGTGGGGAGTTCTTTCCACTCTAAAGTAACTTTCTATGGGTGGGGATGATGCTTGCTCTGTGCTCTTACACAGAGGCAAAGGCTTCACTGTGTTAAGATGATGCAACAACTCCTGTTGATTCTTTATGTGTCACAGTGATTGGGGTATTAGGAGAGGGCAGGATCTTCTGGAGGGACCACTCAAGTAATTATAAGAGTTAAAGAAAGGCTTCCTTCTCCTTGTTACCCAGATATACTTTTTGATGAACTGAATCTTTCCCAGGACAGAATTTCATTTGGGTGACGTAGTAGGGGGAAAAAATAATCACAAAAAAAAATAATCAGAAGGCCTAGATCTGAACCTTTATTCCATCATTTCCTGAGTGCATGTTCTTGATCTAATCAATTTCCTCATTTATAAAATGGATGTGATTATCCCTGATCAGATTTAAATTTTTAAATTCTCCCTTTGTTTTTTCTTATTAATAAGGATATATCTTCTCTCCCTCTCATCCCCACCCATTGAACAATAAAGAAAATATTCATGACACATATATGCATGATTAAACAAAACAGATTCCCACATTGGAACCCAAAAATCAATGTTTCATTCTGCATTTCAAGTCCATCCCTTTCTCTGGCAAGGGGTGCGACATCATCACAGTTTTTAAGGTCCAAAGGGCTATTTTCTAAGGAGAAAAGATGTGAAAATGTTTCTAAGTTATAAGTTCCTATGCAAATAGCCAAGACAAGCATCCCATTCATCAGCAATAATAATATTTTTATTGTCATGTAAAAATTCTTTTTTGGTTTTGTTTGCCACAGAGCCTGAGCTAGGGGTTATAAATAGACCTGGTCCATTCCCTTGGAGATCTAACAAAGCTGAAATAATGGGCCAGCACCCTTTTAGAGATGACCTGCCAAGTTTTAATTTATTCACATTTTTTCACTCAAAGTATATTTTGAGGTTGGGAGCAAACAGGGAAGGGTGGTAGAGTATGCTCCTCTTGCCCAAAGCTTTTTCTGTAATATGAAGCATGATGCCAAGAGGGATAGCCAGGGGGCACTCTCTAAGAGAGCATTCAACAATTCAAATAAGTTTATCAAATGATTAATATTTGCCAATCACTGGGTTTAGGTTTGGGAATACAGAGATACAAATAGGATGAGTTGGTGGTGTCCTTAGAAACAGGAAAGTTTAGAAGAAGGATGGTTTGGGGAGTAATCTATAATGAGCTCCATTTTGGACATATCAAATTTGAAATGGTAATGGGTCGTCTAGCTGTGATCATCTTACAGTTCATAAATGTACAGTTGCAAGGAACCGTAGACATTATTTAGTCCAATTCCCATTGTATAGGTGAAAGAAACTCAGGTCTATGGAGTTAAAATGATGGACCCAAGATCACATAGTAAATATGAGGTAAGATTTGAACCCAGGTCTTCTGAATCCAGAGTTGTTGTGCTCTCCACGGTACCATGCTTCCTCCCACTTTAGTTGGCAATATGGGACTGGAGCTCAGGAGACGTATGAGAGCTGAACAAAGAGATCTGAGAGTTATCTGCATGGAGATAATAATTGAACCCATGGGAATTGATGAGGTCATCAAGAGAAAGAGAAAGTGTGTGTAAAGAGAGAAGAGAAAAGGGCTGAAGGCAGAACCCTCAGGGACACTGGAGCTTGTCAGTGGCAGATGGATGATGGTACAACAAAGGCGATTAAGAAGGAGCCCTCAGACAGGTAGGAGAAAACAAATACAGAACAGTTTCCCAAAAGCCAAGAAAGGAAAGGATTCAGGAGGAGGGGGAGGGGATTGACAATGTCAGAAGCTGCAGAAATCAAATAAAATGAGAACTAGAGTTAGGGCTTAAAAGATCATCGGAACTGATTGTAACAATATAAATGTAAAGGACAGCCAAAACAAACAAACAAACAAAACAAACAACAACAAAAGAGATGGAATTTCAAAAAAAATGGTGAGAAAATATGCTACCCTTTGGAAAGATGAAGGATTGTGGCTGGAATATGTTTACTATCAATCTAGCTTCCTGTATTTGGTTAATTTTGGTGAATTCTTTTTTTTTTCTTTTTTACTCTTTATTATAAAAATGCTCTGTGGAGGGGGGTGAAAAGGGACATATTTTGAAATGAAGGTGATGCTTAAAAAAGATAACAAAAAATAAAACTTTAAAGAGACCATTTTTAGTTAAAATATGGGATCTAAAGCCAGATTACAAGCATTTGACAAGTAACTGGGGATGGAAAAATAATAACTGCAGCAAAGAGTTTGATTGTGAAAGGGAGAAGAGATAGAGGAAGAAAGCTTGAGAGGAATACAAGGTCAAGTGACAAAATTTTAAGGATGGGGTGGGGGGACCTGAGCATTTTTTTAGGTAGTAAAGAAGGAGCCAGTGTGTGTATGTGTGTGTGTGTGTATGTGTGTGTGTGTGTGTGTGTGTGTGTGTGTGTGTGTGAGTGAGAGAGAGAGAGAGAGAGAATGATCAAGGTGGCAAGCTCTTGGTGGAGATGCAAAGGATGGAACCAAGAGCAAAAGTAAGGGAGCCCTCTACTTCTCAAGTGATAATAGGGAATGGGTTAAAAAGATTTTAAGGCATTGATTAGGAAGAAAGATGGAAGTCTTGTTAGAGGTTGGGTTCTTTGCAGAGAGGAAGAGAAGAGGAATCATTATTGGGGATTTGAGGAAAGAAAGGAAAATGGAATAGTTGCTGTAATGAGCTTTAGAAGGAGACAATCATGAAAGAACAAAATAATTGCATTACAAAGAGTGGGAGGCAGTAAAGAATAAATAACATATATCAGTAATAGACCTGGTAGACACTATAGTGTGGCATTCTCCAGCAGCATGCAACTATGAGTAGAAAAGATGGGTGATGGCAATGGTAATCTAGAGACAAAATTTCTCAAGATGTGATTGGCACTAGAACAAATGGAAGAAGGGATTTTAGATTTAGTGCTAGAAGGAGCCTTAGAAGTCTTCTGGTCTGGAAGTACTTAGACATAGATCAATTAAATGAGTTCTCTATGATCATTCAGAATCAAGATTTGAACCCAGAACTCTGGCTCCAAATCCAGGTTTCTTGTTTCTATTTTATATGTGAGAGGCAGCAGGTTATAGGAGATGATTCACCAGCCTCAGATGAGAAAGACCTGAGTTCAAGTCACACATACTGGGCAAGTCACTTAACTTGCAGTGTTTTAGACTTGAGTGTCAAATATGTGGGGTACTGGCCCCATGTGACCATAATACTTGTGAGTATGGTGACAGCCTGATTAAAATGTAATTGTTTCATTTTAATTAGGAAATATTTAATATTTAATAATATTTAATAATAAGTAAATATATAATAAAACATTGATAATATTGGATTTTAAAACTAAGTCAATATGTGGCCTGCAGGGATAGTTCTACTTAACACCATTGGTCCAGGCAACTCTTTAAAACTATAAGCTCCAGGTGACAAATGAATAAAGTACAAGAGATGCAAACATTTATTAAGCGTTCACTATGTGCCAGGCACTGTGTTAGCTCTGGGGATGCAAATAAATAGAAAGATAGTCCTTAGTCTCAAGGAGGTTACATTCTAATGGGAGAAGACACATACTAGAAGGATGTGAAAAGCTGAGCTGAGGTACCCAAGAAGGAAACTTGGTGAGGACATTCAGATCAGAGAGCCAGAAGCACAGTCAGAAGGGGAATGAAACATGGCAGACCTGAGCTGTTCTCCAAAATGGAAGCCTTGGAAGGAACTCACCCATGGGATAAGGAGACTGGCATGGTGGAAAGGGGTTCCAGGATGAGAAAGCAACTGTATAAAGGCAACGACATTCAGAGAGTCAGAATCAGAGTAAGAAAGGAATGAAGGAGTGAAAAATTAAGAGCTTACTATGTGCCAGGTGCTAAGCACTAGTAACATAGAGAAGCAAGATAGCTCTTTCCATCAAAAAGTTCACATTCTGAGGGAGATCAATCATATAGGAAATCTTCAGATGTAAGGGTCTAATGGATCTGGGAGCATGGAAACAAATCAAATGGTAATGCATTTACTATTATTTCCACTGATAAAAAAAACCCACTCCAGATCTTGAATCATATAATAACTTCTGTTATGAAAAAAAAATTGGGAGGAGGGGGTGGAACTTCATTAGTTGTGACTACTGAGGAGACAAGAGCTCAGCTCTCAGCTTTTCAGCTCTTTCTTTAGAATGTTAACTCCTTGAGGCTAAAGACTTTCTATTTATTTGCCTCCCCAGAGCAAAGCACAGTGCCTGGCACTTAACAAATGTTTGTTACCTCTTGTTACCTTATTCGTTTGTCAACCATAGCTTATAATTTTAAAGAGTTATCTAGATCCATGGTGTTAAATGCATAGCCAGAAGAGACAGAAGATTCATGGGAGGTAAAATGGATCATTTTGCTCATATGAGAATAAAATATTTCCCATAAACAAAAGTAATGCAACTAAACTTATTTTTCAATAGTATTTTATTTTTCCAATTACATGTAAATATAGTTTTCAATATTTATTTTTGTAAAACTTTGTGTTCCAAATTTTTCTTCTTCTCTCCCTTTCCTCCCCTCCTTCCCAAGACAGCAAGCAAGTTAATATACGTTAAACATATGCGACTTTTAAACATATTTCCATATTGGTCATGTTGTGCAAAAAAAATCGAAAAGGAAAAAAAAAATTTAAAAACAAGCAAATAAACAGTAAAAAAAAAAAAAGGTAAAAATACTGTGCTTCGATCTACATTTATTCTCTATGGCATTTTCTATCCCAAAACTATAGGAATTGCCTTGAATCACCATCACTTAGTTAAAAGAGCCAAGTTCATCACAGTTGATCATCACATAATCTTGTTGTCAGTGTGTACAATGCTCTCTTGGTTCTACTCATTTCACTCAACATCAGTTCATTTTTCCAAGTTTTTCTAAAAATCAGCCTGTTTATAATTTCTTATAGAACTTTATTCATATACCATAAATTATTCAGCCATTCCCCAAATGATGGGCATTTACTCAATTTCCAGTTCCTTGTCACTAAAAAAAAAAAAAGAGTTGCTATAAGCATTTTTGGCACATGTTGGTCCTTTCCCCTCTTTTATGATCTCTTTGGTATACAGACCCATTAGAGATGCTGCTGACTCAAAGGGTATGCTAAAAGAAAAAAAAATTTCAATAAATTTCTTTAATAATGATCTAATTTATAAATATACAGGGAATTAAGCCAAATTTATAAGATAATAGTCATTTCCCAATTGACAAATGAGTAAGGATATAAGCAGGTAGGTTTCAGAGGAGGACTTGGTTATCAATAATTATGAAAATGCTATAAATTGGTAATCATTAGAGAAATGCAAATCAAAACAATTCTGAGTTACCACCTCATATGCATCAGATTGACTAAGATGACAAGAAAGGAAAATGGCAAATGATGGAGAGGCATTAGTATACTCATACACAGTTGGTATATCTGTGAACTAGTCCAGTCATTCTGGAAAGCAATTTGGAACTATTCCCAAAAGACTACCAACTTTGACCCAGAAATACCTACTAGGGCTATATAGAGATCAAAGAAATAGGAAAAGAACACATGTACAAAAATATTAATAACTGCTCTTTTTTTGTGGTGGTAATGAATTAGAAACTGAGGGGATGCCCATCATTTGGGGGAATGACTGAACAAGTTTTGGTAAATAAATGTATGAAATACACTTGTATTAGAAGAAATAATGAAGGTAGTGATTTCAGAAAAACTTGGGAAGATTTGTTTGAACTGGGGCAGAATTAAGTGAGCAGAACCAGGAGAACAATTTATATAATAATAATATTGGAAAGATAAGCAATTATGAAAGACTTAGGAACTTTGATTAATACAATGACCAACCACTAAAAATCATGACAAAATGTGCTATCCACCTCCAGATAGAATGCTCCAGAATCAGCTCAGAGTACAGATGAAGCATATTTTCTTCTTTTTCTTTTCTTCTCCTCCCTCCCTCCCTTCCTCAATCTTTCTTTTTTTTTCTTTCAGTGGATAATGAGGAAATTTGTTTTGCATGAGTATACATACTTGTGTTTTGTTTTACTTTCTTTTTCATTGGGTAAGGGAGGGAGAGAATTTGAAACAAAAATAAAGAAGGAAAGAAGGAAGGAAGGAAAAGCAGGAGGAAGAAAGGAAGAAAAGAAGGAAGGAAGGAAGGAAAAGAGGGAGAGAGGAAGGAAGGAAGGGAGGGAGGAAGGAAGGAAGGAAGGAAGGAAGGAAGGAAGGAAGGAAGGAAGGAAGGAAGGAAGGAAGGAAGGAAGGAAGGAAAAGAGAAAGGGAGGGAAGAAGGAAAGCAGAAAGAAAGGAAGGGAAGAAGAAATGGAGGGAGGGAGGGAGGGAAGGAAAAAGAAAGGGAGGGAGGGAGGGAGGGAAGAAAAGAAGGAGGAAAGGAAAGTTACATTTCATTAATTGTTCCTGGGATGAGACCTATGTGCAGGCTGGATTGCTACTATTCTTGGGTTCTTGGGCAGTTACCATCAGTGTCTAAGGGAAGATGAGAGTCAAGTTGGGGGTTTACTATATACTGCATCTGGTCTCTCCCTCAGTGTGACTTAAACTAAACTGTCTTGCCAGTTGGTGGGGAAGAAAATTGCAACTCATATTAGTGTAGGCAGTTTGTGGACCTGGGAGTTCCCTACCAGTCAGTCACTCAATAAGCATTTATTAAAGGCTTACTACATGCCAGAAACTGTTAGTCCTAGAGATTAAAAGAAAATCGAAAGCCAGTCTTTACCCTGCCTACCCTATACAAAAGGTATAGTGTAATAAAAAGGTAATCTCAGAGGGAAGGCACTAGTTATTGGGGGAGGGGAGGTGAGAAAGAACTCCCTTAGAATCATAGAAATAAGTGGAATAGTACAAAACAGGGTACTTGTAGAAGGTTGGCTTTAGCAAAGAAAAAGGCCATATTTTATATGATAGGCAAGGGAGGGAGATAGTGGGGAAGATGTTTGAGTGATATTAGATAAGGAGGCAGGGAAAAGAAGGAGCACTTTATGAGTGGCCTCCATTTTTGTTTTTTTCAAATCCTGTGCTTCTGGAATTGGATTGATAAACTCAAATGTACAACTTTATATGTTTTATGATACAATATCATCTTAAAGCATACTAAGTGCTTGTTTCATAGAGATAGGTACAAAAATACCAGTGTTACAACATAACATTCTCATACTCCTTGATTGATGTTTGCTTACATTGTGTTTCCTTTATCTGATATATCGTTTGTGTAGATAAGATTTTTCTTGCACAACAATGATAAGTTTGGAAATATGTATACATATATTCGATTTGCCAATATTTTAACATAATTAACATGTAGTGGATATCCTGCCATCTAGGGAAGGGGTGGGGAAGTTGGGGGGAAAAATTTGTAACGGAAAGCTATGTAAGGGTTATTGTTGAAGAATTACCCACACATATGTTATGCAAATAAAATAAAATTTAAATAAATAAATAAATAAATAAATAAAAATACCAGTGTTATTATCTCATTTTCCATTGGGAAAAAAAAACAGGCTTAAATATGATTTGCTTGGAATCACATATCTACTGAGTGTTAAAGATAAGACATGAATCCAAGTTTCCTGAGACTGCTCTTTTTTCCATTATAAGATCATCCCTCACTTCCTGTAATGGGGGAGATATAACTAAAAAACTGGTTATGTAAAAAAATACCACTTTCCGGGGAACTAAAGCACAATGAGAGCCAACATGGTAGCTCCCCCCAAAACTAATAATGTATTTTCAGCAACACTAATATAAGTATGGTATCCTGAAGAAAAAGAGTAGAGTCTCTATACTCCATCCCTGGTCAGAATACATATGGAGATTATTTTTAATTTGGGTCACCACATTTTAGAAAAGACATTGGTAAACTGAAGAGATCATCCCAACAGTCACAAGCAAGATGCTAACGGCATTGGAAATCATTCCATGTGAGGATCAGATGAAAGAACTGGGGATGTTTAACTCAGAGAATAGCTTTGAGAAGGGCATCATAATTGTTTTCAATTATTTAATAAGCTGTCATGTGGAAGATGAATTGGACTCATTCTGCTTTGGCTCCAGAGGATAGAGAAAAGTGCATGATTAGAAGCTTCAGAAAGGTAGATTTAAGTTCAATGAAAGGATAACTTCCTAATAATCAGAATTATTTCAAAATAGATAGGATTGCCTCAGAAGGTAGTGAATTTGCTCCTGATGAAAACTTTAAGTCAGTGAGTCAATCAGTCACTAAACTTTAAGTGCCTACTATGTGCCAGAAGCTATCTGAAGAATAGTCAGGAACATAGAAATGATCTCTGCTTGGATAAGGTTGATGGCCCCTGGGGTCCTTTCCAATTCTGAGATCTTTTCTGGGTTTTTTGTCACACTGAACTCACTCGGTTGTTCTCCTCCCTCTCTGATCATTGCTTTTTAGTCTCCTCTGTCAATCATTATCCATGTCATACCCCTCTCCAGCTGTGGTGGGTTCAACTCCGTGTCCTGTGTCTCTTCTGTCTCTTTGTGACCTCATCAGCTTCCACAGACTCAATTATCTTCTCTCTAGTCCCTGACACTCTGTTGGCCTTCTGTTCCCCCATCGCCAACCATTCAATAGATATTTCAAACAGAATGTTCCATAGGCAACTCAAACTTACCATGTGCCAAACAAAATTGATTATCTTCCCTCCCCCCCAGACCTATCCCTCTTCTAAACTCCCTTATTTCTGTGAAGGATACCACTTTCTTAGTGTCATTGATCCTCCTTGAGAATGAAGGACCAACAACAATAACAGGAGCACACGAGATGGTGTGCTGAACTTGGAGCTAGAAAAACCCCAGTTCAAATTCTGTCTTAGATACCGTCTAGGTGGATGACTCTGGGCAAGCCCTTTCCTCTTCTTGACCTCAGGGTTATGGTAAGGTGTGAATGAGACAATATCTGCATAGGGATTTTCAAACTTGAATGTGCTGTATACATATTAGCTATTATTGTTATCTGTCCAGATTCATAAGCTTCTTCATCTGTTCCCTTTCTCTCAACTCAACTTTTGTAATCAATTAGTTGCTAAAACTCAATTTTTTAGGAAGTAGGGGAGGGGGTGTGTTTCCAGCATCAAATCTAAATTTAAGCTTTCACAAGTTCTTCCCCATCTCCCCTATTTTTGTTCTTTGGACTCAAGGGGGAACATATCCAAGCCCTCTTCAAAGTGACAGCCCTTGAAGATACGGATCACATCCCCTTGAACCTTTTTTCTCCAAGTTAAACTCTAGGTTTCTCCAGGGAGGAGAAAGTTGTATGTAATTGAACATAACTCTGCTAGAAGGATGTAGAAAAGCATGGAAAGCCTTACATGAACCCACACAAAGTAAAGCAGAGCTCAGAAAACAATAGATAGAAGGACTGCAACAAAGAAAATAGAAGGAACAGCTGATGCTAAGTAATAGAGATCAAATGCTGCAAAATCACAAAGAACAAGCTCGGCCCCAAAAGAAAGGAATATTACAAACCACCTCCTTATCCCCAGCTTCACAGGGGTGGGGAATCATGGATATAGAGCATTTCATTCAATGTCAGGGTTTTTCAATATGTTGATTGGCTTTTTTTCCCTGAGGCAATTGGGGTTAAGTGACTTGCCCAGGGTCACGCAGCTAAGAAGTATTAAGTATCTGAAGTTGGAGTTGAACTCAGATCCTCCTGACTTAAGGGCTGGTACTCTATCCACTGTGCCATATAGCTGCCCCTTTGATTGGCTTTTCTAAGATTGATTTCTTCCTTCCTTCCTTTCTTCTTTATTTCTTTTTTCCTTCCTTCCTGCATTCCTCTTTCTTTTTTTCTTCCTTTCTTCCTCCCTCTCTCCTTCTCTGTCTCTCTCTGTTTCTTTCTTTATCTCTGTCTTTCTCTCTCTCTCTCTCCCTTCTTTCCTCTCTAGATAGAGAGATAACCCTCTGAGAAGGGGAAGGGAAGATTTCCCAGAAGGAAATCTAGTTAATATAAAAACAAAAGACATAAAAATATTTCTTTAAAGCATGGAGAAAGGACGTACAAAAAGATGACACATTTTCCTCTCTCTCCCTCCCTACTTCTGGCTCATTACTCCCTCGGCTGGGGGAAGGATTCAACAGAAGGGCTGAGCAAAGGTAATTACTGTTCAGCCCTGTTCTTGTGGCAGTTTGGAAGGAGACCTGATGCATAACCTTAGTTAGTCTCCTTCCCCAGAGTCCTTTCCTTCCACCGTGGCCCTCCTGTCTCCCAGCTAGAATACATGCCTCAAGTTGAAGGAGATTTGTTACTATAACTGCAGAGAGTAGAACACAGATTCTCTTGTCTCTTCCTTAAGTTGGAAGCCTCTCGGTGCAATTATTTCTTAGAACATGAGATTGTAGGCCATAGAAAATGTATAATTCAACCCCCCGTATTCTGTGTTTACCACAAGCTAACTCAATGCTAGGCACTGAGGATGGAAAGCTCAGGTTCTTTGGAGGAAGAAGAGGGAGTGAAATCCAAGGAGATTTCCAGGGGTAAGGGCTGGAGGTGGGGAAGGCTGGCCCAGCAACTTGGAGCATCAGAGTAAGCTTCTGGAGGAAATGGCCCTTACGATGAGACTGGGGACTCTAAGAAGAGAGAGAGAAATGCTTTCCAAGCATGGGGTAACAAAAGCACCCAGGTGGGTGGGGATAGATGGCTGGTCTGAGGAAATTAGGTCAGCTCGCCTGGAAAAACAAATATATGCAGCAAAGTACTGTGCCAAGGCAGGCTGCAGCCAGGTTGTGAAAGGCTTCAAATAGCAAACCCACAGGTTTGCCTTTTCTCCCAGAAGCACTAGAGCTTTTCGAGCAGGAGTCTGACTGAGTCAGCCCCAGCTTTAGAAGCATCAATGTGGCAGCTTGGTGCAGAGGAGCATAGGTTGCAACTCGGGAGAGAGGAGGCAGGGATTCAAACTGGAAGGCCATTGCCAAAGTCTGGGCAAGGTGGAAAGTCTGAAAGTCGGGGGGCAGCCGTGTGGATATAAAGGGGAGATGAACCATCTCACTGTGCAGATGCAAAGGAGGAAGCCAAAGGCCAGACAGAGGAGAGAAAACTCAACCTCTTGGCTGGAAGTCAGGACTCCCGACTCTCAGGACAATGCTCTTTCCAGCACATCCTGATGACAGCCTCAGCTTTCTGACCTAACTCTGGCCACTGATATAATCGGCTAATTCCGGGTGACTCAAGCAAATCCTTGCCATAATACTCCAGAGACCCGATTTCTAATTCTGGCTCTGCCACAATATCCCCATGTGACCTTGGACAAATCAACAGATCTATATGGATCCCAGGTCTCTCTTCTGCAAAATGAGGAATCTGGAATAAATGACCTCTCTAATTCTTTTTAATCTGTGATTCTGGGAATACATCCTGGTTACCATCATTGTCCTGATTCCATCCTAAAGCCCCCTGCCCTCTCAGAGTTCCCACTAATTGCTCCTAATTCTGCCTTTCTGGGACTAAGCAGAAAAAGCCCAGTCCTTCAAATACAAAGCCAGTTATCATATTCCCCTAGAGCTTCATTTATATGGAATAAATTTCCCCAATTCATTTAGAGTGAGCCATCTAAAATGAATTAAAAGTTCAGAATAAATCATAGGATCACCCACCACAGAATTTATATCTGGAAGAGATCACCTTCATCTCACAAATGAATAAATTGGGGTCTAGACCGAGGGAATGCTTTGCCCACAAGCTCACAAGTGGTGAAACAGGGATTTGAATCCAGGACATGACTGAATCCAGTCACATTTTCCATACAACTTTTAAATCTTCAGGTATAGAGGAACTTTCCTAGCTCACTCCCAAATCTCGCCTCTGAACAGGGCCACACTGGCTTTATTCTCAGTGTGACCTTGGTAAGCACTAAATAAATGGCAATAAAAAAGAAAAGTGTCAACAAGTCAAAGACTTGGGTTGTGGGAGGGCAGGAACTACTCCTGGGTTTATTGTCGTTTTCTCTTTCTCTTCCTCCTCCTCCCCATTTCCTCCCCCTCTGCTGTAGTTTCATATCCCAATGGGAGAGGACAGTTTACTTGAAGTTTGTTGCCTGGGGTTACTATGGCTCCCTGAAAGTCTGAGCATTATGAGAGCTGGGAAGGCTCAGGAGTTTGCACTCTGAGAGACCTGAACCTCAAGGAGCTAAATCCAGGAGAAGGTAAGCCTGAGTCCATACCATTCTCTTGCCCTGGCATAGCCATGAACAATGACTGGGAGCTTATGGGAAAGACCCAAAAGCTAAAGAAGTCCATGGGTGATTCCAGTTCCAAATGAACTTTTCTCCTAGTCGTGTCAGCCTTACAGCAAGTAGTGTGCTATATGGTATGATATAAGGACCCTCACTCCCATAATACTCCATGGAGAGAGTCAAAGCATTGAGAACATGGAAGACCATGGTCCCACTGCCCTTTGCCTTGGTAGAGTGTTCTTGATATATTGGGTTCAGCTCTAGATGCCGTATTTTAAGGAAAGGTGTTGACAAGCTGCAGCATGCACAGGAAAGGGCAGACAGGAGGGTGAGAGGACTGGAGACCAAGCCCTTTGGGGTCAGTTTGAAGGAACTAGAAACATTTTTCCCAAAGAAGAAAAGACTTAGAGGGAATCTGAGAGAACTGCCTTCCTGTATCTGAAATGCTTGGCCACTGAGGACAGAACAAGGAATAATAGAGGCAGATTTCAGCTGGATAGGAGGAAAAGATTAGAACTAACAATTAGGGCTGGGCAAAAATGGAATGGATTGTCTCTGATGGTAATGAGTTCCTCATCATGAAGGTCTTCAAGCAGAAGTCGAGTGAGCATTTGTTGGATATGATAGAAGGGTCCCTGAGTTAGTTACCTTCTAATTTTAGCTTTGGTGATTCAAATATCTCTTTTATTGGTTTAAGATGTTGCTGGGATTCCAATATTAGAGCTTCATTCCTTTATATCTTTAAAATTCTTCTTTTACAATCCCATACTTTGAAAGGGATGGAACTTTAGCTCAGAAGGGACTGACAAGAGCCAAAGCTTCTATAAAGTGAGAAAGTGGGGAAGGCTGTTTCCCAAATCTCTCCCCAGCTTGTGATCCCCTTGCCACAGAAAGGCACTTGTCTTCCTCAAGGGATGCTCAGGTTTAGGATTTACCAGGCTCTACCAGCCCTGAAGTCAGGAGGACCCGAGTTCAAATTTGGTCTCAGACACTTAACACTTCCTAGCTGTGTGATCCTGGGCAAGTCACTTAACCCTAATTGCCTCAGGGGAAAAAAAAGGATTTACCAGGCTCTGAGGTGGTGGAGCATGATGACTAACTGAATCAAAACTAAGAGGTCATTCACTTTGAATAGTCTTCCAACTTTACAAAGTCCTTGCTCAATCATTTCCAAACTCTGTGAGCCCACATGGAATTTTCTTGGCAAAGATCTTGGAGAGGTTGGCCATTTCCTTCTCCAGGTCATTTTATAGATAAGGAAACTGAGGCAAACAAAACTAAATGACTTGCCTAGGGTCACACAGCTAGTGAGTGTCTATGGCTGGATTTGAACTTGGGTTTTCCTTCCAGACTCAGTGCTCTATCTATTGCCAACTTAGCTGCCCTACAAAGTCTTTGCCTTACAGCAAACCTGTTAAACAGGTAGAGTGTAACAAGGAATAGTGTCCCTTTTTTCAGACAAAGGAACAGGCTCCAAAAGGTTGTGATTTTCCTAAGTTAGCGCAGCTAGTAAGTATTGATTCTGAGACATGAACCCAGGTTTCCTGAAACCAAGAATAATATTCTTTACAGAAACTACAATAACAGAAGTCAAAGTGTCTTCTGAGAGCAGGGCTGGGTGCTGGTGAGGGCACCTTGTGGGTCCGAATGGAATAAAGAAAATGGCAGAGACGCAGGGCCAAAAGAAAATGGGGCTGGGGCAGAAAGCCAGTTTCCAAGCCCTCTTCTTTTCCCCATTGAGGCCATTGTCCTTGCCTTCCCAATTCAGGATCTGGATTCTCCCAGATCAGTAGGCAGCTGGAACTTGGCTTTTCCTTTTGGTACTCCATTCTCTCTCCCCTACCCACTCCCATCAGTGACTTGGAGGAACTTTCCAGCCTAGGGGCCTTTCATCTTGGGGTCTACTACTTTCCCTTAGTGGAATCTATCTCCAAAAGTTGACTTGAGGGCAAGTTTTTGCCCCTGGCCCCAGAATAAATGGCTTGTTGGATAGGGGTAGTGTCCCATCCCTAGTTAACCTGGATCACCTGGAAATCTTGTAGAGCCTGGGGGCCAATGTGGAGTGATAGAAAGAGCAATAGATCTAGATTCAAACCCTAACTTTCATAATTCCCAGCTGGGTGACCCTGGCCAAATCACTTAACCTCTCTACAAAATGGAGATAAAAATCACTTGTATCACCTCCCTCACAGTGATGGGAGGAAATTTTGTGGTAAATCTTAAAATACTAGAAAAATGGGAGCTGGAATTACTTTCAAATATCCCTATTTAGTGCTCCAGATGGGTTTGATTTGTCTGTAAGCAAGTATTCTGTCCTCACCTCACAGCTGAATGCTGACCTATTTCTTTTCTTTCTTTAAAAAAAAAAGTTTTATTGATGCTTTTGACTTTTATATCATAGCTGTTTGTGAGTATACCTCCTCCTTCAATCCCTCCCCCTTCCCAAGGTCAATCTTCCCCCTTTCTAAGGAGCAAAAATGGCATCAGCATTGACCACATCTACCATTATATACAGAATTTCACAGCCTGAGACCCCTACCTTTACCACAGAAAAGAGGGAGATATAGCCCCTCATTTCTTCTCTGGAGCCAAAGCTCGTTTTTTTTTTTTTTTTATCCCCTTTGTTCCCATTGTCATGATAAATGTTTTCCTGGTTTTTCAGACTTCATTCTTTTTTTTTTTTTTTTTTTTTTTTTTTTGTTTCGATGAGGCAATTGGGGTTAAGTGACTTGCCCAGGGTCACACAGCTAGGGAATGTTAAGTGTCTGAGATTAAATTTGAACTCAGGTCCTCCTGACTTCAGGGCTGGTGCTCTATCCACTGCGCCACCTAGCTGCCCCTTCAGACTTCATTCTGCATCAGTTCATACAAATCTACCCATGCTTCTTTTCATTCCTTGTTTCCTATGATAAAATGTCACCTTACATTCAAAGATCATAATTTGTTTTTTGTTTGTTTTTGCTGAGGCAATTGGGGTTAAGTGACTCACCCACTCACCCAAGGTCACACAGTTAGGACAGTGTTAACTGAATGAGGCTAGATTTGAACTCAGATCCTCCTGACTTCAGGGCTGGTACCCTATCCACCGCACCACCTAGCTGCCCTATCAAAGATCATAATTTGTTCAATAATAATGATAACTGGCATTTCTGTAGAACCTTGAGGTTTACAAAGTGCTTTAGAAATAGTATCTTCTATTATGTTGAACCATTCCCCAATCGATGGACACTCACTTTTGTTCCAGTTCATCACTATTAGCAATAGCTACTAGCCTAGCTACTTGGACCCCCAGGAAATTATTGCTTCTTGATTCCAGATGAACATGACCTCCTCGAAGTCACTCTGACCCTGATTTGCTGGTGTGTTTGCACTCTGCTCACTAAAACTCTGTGAATTGGTCCCTCCTGTGTTCTGGGGACATTTCCTGCTTAGTATCTCTGAGATATCTCTGCCCTCCAAGTTTTTGGTTTTTAATCATTTCCTCTGACCCCACAGTTTTCTCCACTGCCTCCCAATCTCATTTATTAAATGGGGTTTCTAATCTTCCCCTCTGTGTCTCCCAAACTCTCAGGAAGCGTCTGCCCTCTTGTGCTGTGATCTCTGGGCCCCTCGTCTCCTCTCAGACACACATTATCTGTCCAAGCTTGACACATCTGAGAAGCGGCTTAGGGCAGTGGGTAGAGAGGCAGCCGTGGTGCCAGGGGAATCTGGAGGCAAAAATTGTCTCCAAATAGCTCCTTTGTATATAGTGATTTGCATGTTATCTCCCCCCCCCATTAGACTGTGGGCACCTTGAAAGCCCCAACTTTTTTTTAACCTCATGCGCTTAGCCCAAAGCCTGGCACATAGTAGGAGCTTAGCAAATGTTTATTGACTGACTGTCCCAGGCTCCTCTCCAGGACTCTTGTCACAGAGCAAGTGCTGATCCGCATTGGCAGAGAGTTTCCCTGTGGGAAGCTCCTTGCGCCAGGGAACTCACAGGGCTGGACGGAAGACAAAGCTGGCCCATGTCCACTTCAGGAGGCTCAGCCATCCACTGCGCAGGGGCCCTCTGGGGCTGGGCTGGGAAGGGGGAAGAGGCCTGCTGCTCACAGGCTGCCCAGCCATCAGCTTATTCTGAGTGGAGTTTGTTCTTATTTTTTGTTGTTTTTTTCCTCATGGCAGGTTTGGGTGAATTGGATCTAGACCAGATAACCGTGGGCACCTGGCGGCCTCAGAGGCCTCATGCTCCCCAGTCCAGACTTCCCCCGCAGCATGTCCTTCCAAGGCTGGGCCACCTATTCCAGCTTGCCCTCCCGGGACAGCAGAGATGGCAACTTTCTGCAAGGCCTGACCAAGAGCCCTTCCTTCTTGGGGAGGCTTCAGTGTCGCCCTCGGGCAAGGTCCATGGAGATGCCCAACGGCCACTCCAAGGTCTGCCCATCTTCCAAAGACTCTCTTAGCATAGAGATGAGGGCTGGATTTTGAAAGGGACTTTCCACTTTTATGGAAGGGTGCCCACAAGGTGCAGTGGGAGGTGGCTTCCTAGCCCAGAACTTGTCTTTGCCCACTAGCCTGCCATGTCTCATGTTGGGCTCAGCTTTGCTTTCTCTCATCCCTTGGCATTGCAACCTGCCAGAGGGAGAATCAGATGTTTACTGTCCCCAGAAGAGCCCTAAACCTCAGACCGTGGCAGGAAAGTTGGGACTTGCCGGTCTTGCCACCTCAGGACTGGCCCTGTCTCCACCACTGGCACTTATGACTAAAATCCCAGTCCTCACACATGACTTTCCTTCTCTCTTTTCCTCTTCCTCCTTTTTATCCTTGTTAGTACTCACTTTTCCCATCCAAGGGACAGAAGTCCTGACTGACTAATCCAGGATTCCCGATAAGTCCCTGGACTCCCCACCAGGCTCCTCTCCCCAAGGGAATCTGTGTCTGAGGCTCAGGATACCCAAGAGACTTGGTCTCTGACTTGCTATGTGATGATGAGTGAATTATTTAAACTCTCTGGCCCCTAGTGTCCTCATCTGTGAAATGGGTATAATATTTCTTCCCTGAATTCCTCAGAAGTATACATGTAAGGGATTGTGGTAATAATGTTGATGAATACTAGTGATACTTGATTTTCTTCCCCTCACTCAGGGCCCTTTGAGGGCCACCTCTGAATTTCTGGATTCTGGGACCTCCTCCTTCCTGTGGTACCCCCAAAGCCCCAGGCCATCCCCAAGCTTGCTGAGAGGCTTCCATCCCACTGAGGCCAGGTGAGTTAGAGCTAGAGGAAGGGGAGACAAGGAGACCCAAACCCAGAAGTCCTGCTCCTACTCTGGGGCACTGCTCCCTCTCTCCATTTGCCTCCTTTTTCCTCTGTAGCACATTGTCCTGTGACCTCTTCAGCAAAAGCTCAAATCCACTCATCAGACGGCGGACTTCTCTGCCCCACCTTCTGGACTGGGTGGGCAGTGGGGTCCACAGCAGGCCCCTGGCCCTTCAGAGCTGGAGCAGGTCAGAGCAAGATGTTCGGTCATCTTTGCCAGATAGTGTTCAGCAGCGGGTAGAGCTGGTGGGCCACCTGCAATCAGCCCGGGGGACCCTGAGGCGGGAGAAAGCTCTGGAGCTCAGCCAGATGAAATGTGAGCTGCTTGACCTGAAGCAGAAGGTAGGATTCCACAGTGTACATCTCCTATGTGGGAAGGGTGGGATGGGGGATGTCTTCCTGACGTTCTCATGACCTAGGTCCCTCTCAACTCCTCTCTGAGGTGTCCGTGCTACTAAGAGGGCCAGAGGAGGGGAGATCTGAGGAAGGGGAGGCAGCAAGAGCTAACCTCAGGGAGGGCCTTCCTCTGTCATCCCCAGAGGCTTCCAGAGCCAGCCTTTTGACAAGAATCTCCGCTGTTTACGTCCCAGTTTTTCAAAGCACTTTCTCATCCCGTCCTCTCACATGATCCTTATGTTAGCTGAAGTAGATCAGCAAGGGAAAAAATCATCATCTCTTTTTATAGATGGACAAAGGGAGGCCCAGAGAGGTGGGGTCACAGCATCACAGCATACCAGATTTAGTGCTGTAAGGGACTTTTAAGTCCATCTAAACCATGGAATTCTTCACTTAGTGTGATTGTGTGATGGCCCCATTTTGGCAGTGTGATGAAGTCTATGGACCTGTTTCTCAGATCATTTTTATTTTTTTTATTTACTTATTTATTTATTTTTGCTGAGGTATTTGGGCTTAAGTGACTTGCCCAGGGTCACACAGCTAGGAAGTGTCTGAGACCAGATTTGAACTCAGGTCCTCCTGACTTCAGAGCTGGTGCTCTATCCACTGTGCCATCTAGCTACCCATACAAAATAATTTTTAAAAGTAATTGAAGAAAATGCTCAATTTTAATTAGAGATCAGTGAAAATCAACGTGCTAGGGTCTTTTCCCCCCTTCAGATTCAATGGCATTCATGGAGTCCATGCACTGTTTAAGGGCCCCTGGTTTAATCTAACCCTCATTTACAGATTAAGAAACTGAGCCTCAGATAGGTTGAATGTCTTGCCGGAGCATCACAGCTAATAAGTGTCAGAGGCTGGCCTAGCTGCCCAAGATCACAGAGAGCCAGAGCAGTGCATCAGGAGGACTAGAACTCGGGTCTCAAGCTTTATTCAGGGTTTTGCCCATTCTTTCTCTTTGAATGATTGCTTCAGGAGCTCCCTCCATGATTGCTCTGCATCCCACTCTCCAAGGAAATCATCAATCGCCTCATGCTCAGCCAACCATGAAGGGCACAGACTCTCTCTGATCAGAACATAGTCTGTGCTCACCTTGGTCATAAAGTCTGTTCTTTCTTAGTCTGGGATGATTTTCATTTTGGTTTTTTCTTGTCTGGCTTCTGGAAAATCTTGGGTTTTCTTTTCCTTGCTCCAACTCGCTCCACCTCCCTGCCAGTCTTAGGTCTCTTCCTAAGAGGTACTAATGGGTCACTGGCCAGTATTCCAGGCACTGCCTTGATTTTAGGCCAAAGTCACTCAGAGATATCTACTGTGCACTAAGCAGCTCCTTGGTCTGTCCCCAGGTCCAGGAGATTTCCTGAACCAGAGCCTGGACTCTCCTTTTTCCAGTTCTTCCCCTCAATCTGCATCAAGCTTTCCCTGGAATACAGTGTATCTCTGGATCATTACATACAATTCAGGGTGATGTGTGATAAGAGATTCATTCACTATTGACCAACTGAAGTGTCCCTCACACTATGGCACACTTGAGAAAATAGAAGTGATTGGGGATTCTTTATAGGGATCACGCGAGCCAGGAAGGGGGAAACATTGAGCCGGGAGAGACCCTCACTTCGGACATTGGCTATGTGACTTAATGCAAGTCACTGAGACTCATTTTCTCTATTTCTAAACTGAGAACGGCAATATTTCTTTTACTTATCTAAAGTAGTTTGAAGAACCATGTGAAGTATTTCTCACAACCTGCTGCTACAGATGTTATAGCACTCAGCAAATATTACATTGCCAGTAACTGTTATTCAAGGAATTGAAACATTGTCACGGAGAAAAGGGATGAGATGCATTATATGTAACTTGAACAAGCAGGATCAGTTACAGTTATTAGAGATTAATATGATCCAGGATTTCCTAGAAATTCAAGCTAAGGATAGCTGCCTTGGGAGGTAAGTGAGCAAAATGGTGAAAGGATCTGGAAACCTTGTCATTAGAGAGACTGTTGTGAGAACAGACCTTTATAGGACAGTAGAATTTCTGAGTCTGATGAAATTCCCAAGGCTTCCTGATCCATTCTGTACCTGGCCCCAATTGCTCAACAACCTCCCCAATAAGAAGTCCTTCTGACCTCTTTGGAGATCTTCAGTGAATGGGGAGCTTACTACTTACAGTATTTGCCATTTTGGGACATCCTTAATTATTTTTTTTAATTAACCCTTATAAAGCTTTCTCTTACAAATTTTCCCCCCCTAGTCCCCACCCCTCCTCTAGGTGGCAGGATATCACTACATGTTAATTATGTTAAAATCCTTGACAAATCGAATACATGTATACATATTTCCACACATCATTTTTTGTGCAAGAAAAATCGTATCTACAAGAAAGAAGAATCAGAGAAAGGAAACACAATGCAAGCAAACATCGATAGAGAGCATGAAAATGTTATGTTGTGGTCCACATTTCACATCCCTCTCTCTGGATGTATATGGCTTTCTTCACTGAACAATTGGAACTGGTTTGAAACATTTCATTGTTGAAGAGACCCATGACCACCAGAATTGATCTTCATATAGTATTGTTGTTGTTGTGTATAATGATCTCCTGGTTCTGCTCATTTCACTCAGCATCAGTCCATGCAAGTCTCTCCAGGCCTCTCTGAAATCATCCTGCTGGTCGTTTCTTACAGAACAATAATATTCCATAACATGCATATACCATAATTTATTCAGCCACTCTCCAATTGATGGGCATCCATTCAGTTTCCAGTTTCTAGCCACTACAAAAAGGGCTGCCACAAACATTCTTGCACATGTGGGGCCCTTTCCTTCCTTTATGATTTCTTTGGGATATAAGCCCAATAGAAATGCTGCTGGGTCAAAGGGTATGCACAGTTTGGTAAGTTTTTGAGCATAGTTCCAAATTACTCTCCAGAATGGCTGGATCCGTTCACAGTTCCACCAACAATGTATCAGTGTCCCATCCTTCCCACATCCCCTCCAACATTCATCATTATCTTTTCCTGTCATTTTAGCCAATCTGACAGGTGTGTAGTAGTACCTCAGAGTTGTCTTAAATTGCATTTCTCTGATCAATAGTGATTTGGAGCACCTTTTCATATAACTAGAAATGGTTTTAATTTCATCATCTGAAAATTGTCTGTTCATATCCTTTGACCATTTATTGATTGGAGAATGGCTTGAATTCTTATAAATATGAGACAATTCTCTATATATTTTAGAAATGAGACCTTTATCAGAACCCTTAAATGTAAAAATGATTTCCCAATTTATTGCTTCCCTCCTAATCTTGACTGCATTGGACAGCTTTAATTATTAAGAAATTTTTCCATTCCCAAATCTTCATCTTGGTATCCTCTACTGATGGCTCCTTGTTCTGCTCTCTGAGGTCAAACAGAACAAATCTAACATTTCTTTTACTTTACAATCCATTAAATACTTATAGATCACTATCGTGGACCAAGCTAACAATCCTATTTTCTTCAACTATTCCTCAGTTTGCTCTCATGCTCCTGCTTGCCTTCCTCTGGACAGTCTCCAATGACATCCTTTAATGTGTTTCCTAAAATTTTGGTGTTACGATTGAAAGAGAAAAGACTTGGTAGAGAAAGGGGCTTGTGGGAGATTTCGGTTTGACTAAATTATTAAATTAATTTCTGAGGAACTGCACTTGAGTAAATGAGTAGGAGAAGGTGAGCAAGTAATCCAAAAGACTGGAAATGTAGGATAGCAAAACATTATACAGGAGCTTGAATTTTCTCAATTGATAGGCACTGAACACAGAAGTAGTTTGGCAAAGTTTGCATAACAAAGATTAGACTAACAATGGCTTGAAGGATGAATTTAAGGGTCAAGAGAGTATAGTTAAAAGATTTACTGTGTGTCATAGTAAAGAGAGATCTAGATTTGAATTCCATGTCACAGGTTGTCTAGCTACATGATCATAGTATGATATTTAACTTCTCAGAAACTCAGTTTCCTCACCTGTTAAAAATAGGAGAAAATAATACAATACTTGCCTCATTGGGTTGTTGTGAAGAAATCAGTCTGTAAGCCTTTAAGTACCATAGGAATGGGAATCTAGAAGTTGGGGTGACATGATGGTGACATGTCCTGTGTGGTGGCAGCAGGAATGGAAAGGAAGGATCCAGTAAAAGAGATTTTGAAGAAATAGAATCAATGTGGATTATCCATGAGAAGGGAGGAAGGGGGAAGAGTCATAGAGGAAGCAGGGCATAAGCCCTCTACATATGACCTTCAGGTCAACTGCCAGCTTCTTCTTTGGGATCACTTTCTGGTCAGCTCACGACCCTCCATTTTTCCTCTCCGAATTACATCCCACGCAGAGCATCCAGGAGAAATCAGGAGACACCATGGTAATGCAAAAATATTAGATATTTACTTAAAATAAAATGCAAGATAAAGGATTCAAAATTAAAGCAAGCAGGAGACATGGTTGGCTCTCCTACCCCATGACTACATGCCTTCCCCTCCCAACCCAAACATCTCCTGGGAGTTCAGATCTTATTCCTACTAAATCCTCCCATTCTCCTCCATCTAAATGCACCCCCATCCACAATCCCAAGGAGCAGGGTTCGGTCTACAGGAGTGGGGTAGAAGGGAGAGAAGGAAAGGGTGGGACACAGTACAGGTCAAGTGTCTCTTCCTGACACACAATGCAGCAGGTATTAACATTTTCCCCTCTTGCTGCTTAAGGACCGATATATAGAAAGTGTGGGCACTTCTACCCTGCCAAATGCCCTCTGGTTTCTTATTTCCTTCATTTGTGCTGTTGCTAGGGCACTCCCACTGTGGCCCCAGCTCTGTGTGGTCCACCTATACTGCAGTTTTGTTTAGATGCCCCCACATTTTCTCCCTATCTTTCCCAGCTCTCTCTCCATTCCTTCCCACTGCACTTTATTCTGTGTTCTCTCTATAATCACCTGTACTCGGATGCTGCTGCCCTCTGTGCCCACAAGAGCCCTCAGAGGCTCAAAGCCCGGAACCCTCTCCAATTAGCTGGTATCTCTGGCCCCCAGAGCACTGTGGAAACAGAGCTGTCCTATTCTCCTGAGTTAAGGATCGTCCCCTTGCACAAGATTTTGAACCTAGTGCCCTTGATCTTTACAGAAACCATGAAATCAGAAATAGGATCAGGGTTTTGGTGAAAAAGATAAAAAGCTTGTTTGGGTACATACCAAATTGTTGATGTCTCTGAGACATCTGGGTGGAGAGGTCATAGGATCTCAGGGTCATAGATTCAAGCTGTAAAGGACCCTGGGGGCCATTTATTTCCACACTCTCATTTTATGGGTGAGGTACTCGGAGGTCTGGAAATATCTGGAGATTTTTTTTAGGATCTCAGAAACTTGTGTCAAGGGCAAGATCAGAGACATGGATTTGAGAAACATCTGGATAGAGGTGGGAGCTGAAGGGGTGGGAGCCAGGGGGATTGCCAAAGAAAAGTGGGGAAAGAGTAAAGAACAGAGCCGAACAAAGAGCCTAGGAAGAAAAGAACAAGGCTCCCTAAGAAGGTGGGAGAAGGCCCAGGAGAGTGTGACATCTCTGAAGCAGAAAGATGAGACGAATGAAAAAGGAGGGCCTGGCCAAGGACACACAACTTTGCAGAGAGATTGAGGAGGAAGAGACATGGAAGAGGTGATTGCATCTGCAGATCAGAGGGTCACTGGTGACTTCAGAGAGAGCAGTTTCAGTAGATTAGTAGTGATGGAAGCCAGATGGCAAACAGTGGAAAACAGGTTAGTGAGATAAGAGAGGCAGCTTTGAAAAGAAGGTTTTGATATCTTTTGTTTTTATATTACCTTCACTTCCAATTATCTCCCGACTCCCACACAGAGAGCCAAGAATTAAGAAAAAGAAACCTCTGAAAAAAGCAGTTCAGTAAAACACACCATCCAATTCTGACAGTTTATGCAATGCCCCATACCCACAGGACCCCCTCTCTGTGAAGAATTCTCCCCTGAAGATACAGAGGAATTGTAAGCCTGGCCATGTTGGCACTGGGCCTTATATGCCCTATGTTGGCATGGAGATCCTGCCTTTGACTGTTAGATAAATGGCAGGGGAGAATAGACTTTGCCTTTACCTTCCTGTGATTGTGAAAAACAACATATTTGAAACTGAACCCCAGGATCCTTTCATGTTCATTTTATTCATCAACTCTATGTAAGGCACTGTCCTAAAGAGCTGCTACAAACATTCTTGCACTTGTGGGTCCTTTTCCTTCTTTTATGATCTCTTTGGAATACAGACCCAGTAGAGACCCTGCTGGATCAAAGGGTATACACAGTTTTATAGCCCTTTGGACATGGTTCCAAATTGCTCTCCAGTTCACAAGTCCACCCATATGCCAGTTTTCCCATATGCCTTCCAACACTGAGAACTCAAAGGAAAAATACTGAAATATTGGAGTTGTTGCTGCCCTCAGAGAGCTTACATTCTATGGAGGCTATGGACACAAAGAGTGCAAGGAAATAATTTTTTTTTCTCAATAGTATTTTATTTTTCCAATTACATGTAAAGTTAGTTTTCAACATTTATTTCTGTAAGATTTTGAATTCCAAATTTTTCTCCCTCCCTCCCCAAACTGCTCCCCTCCCCAAGGCAGCAAGCAATCTGATATAGATTATACATGTACAATTATTTTGAACATATTTCCATGTTTGTGTAAATGTCATATTGTGAAAGAAAAATCAGAACAGAATGGAAAAGACAAAGAAAAAGCAAACAGATGACAAAAAAGGTGAAAATAGTATGTTTCAATCTGCATTTAGTCTCCATAGTTTTTTCTCTAGATACAGATGCCACTTTTTATCCCATGTCTATTGGAGTTGTCTTGGATCACTGTATTGCTGAGAAGAACTAAGTCTATCATAGCAGAACATCACACAATCTTACTGTTAACTGTATACAATACTCTCCTAGTTGTGCTCACTTCACTCAACATCAGTTCATGTAAGTCTTTCCAGGATTTTCAGAAATTAGTCTGTTTATCATTTCTCATAGAATAATAATATTCCATTACATTCATATATGGTAACTTATCTAATTGATGGATATCCACTTAATTTCTAATTCCTTGTCACCATAAAAAGAGCTGCTACCAATATTTTCTTGCACATGTAGGTCCTTTCTCCTCTTTTATGATCTCTTTGGGATACAGACCCATTAGAGACAATGCTCGGTCAAAGGATATGCAGTTTTCTAATCCTTTGGACATAGTTCCAAATTGCTCTCCAGAATTAGATCAGTTCCCAACTCCACCAACAATGCATTAGTGTTCTGGTTTTCCCATATCCCCTCCAACATGTATCATCATCTTATCCTGTTCTATCTTAGCCAATATCAAGTGTGAAGTGGTAGCTCAGAGTTGTTTTAATTTGCATTTCTCTAATCAATAGTAATTTTAAGGATTTTTATAGGACTGTAGATAACTTTAATTTTTTAATCTGAAAACTGTTTTTTTGACCATTTATCAATTGGGGAATGACTTGTATTCTTATAAGTTTGATTCAGTTCTCTACATATTGTAGGAATAAGGCCTTTATCAGAAAGACTGGCTGTAAACTTTCTACTTCCTTTCTAATCTTAGCTACCTTGGTTTTGTTTGTGCAAAATTTTTTTAATTTAGTGAGTACAAGAAAAATTGAGGAGGAAGGGAGGGAGAGTTAATAACTTAGGCAGGAGAGTCAAAGAAGGCTTCATAGAGGAGGAGGTGATACCTGAGTTGAACCTGGCAGGAAGACAAGCATTCTTAGAAATGAGCAGGGAGCAGAAATGATCCATGTAGTGGCTCAGGGCCCCAATCTTCCATTCTAGTTCCATGATGTATGACTCCCCTTTCTGCCATCTGTGGTCCAGCCAAAGTGCCTCCTTCCTAGTCCTCACATAATCCTCCATCTCTTCCATTTGTACTGGCCTGAACTAGTATCTGTCAAGTACATGGCACATATATTTCTGGCACATAGTAGGTGCTATATAAATGCATATTCCCTCCCCTTCCTGTCTCTTCTCCCTCCTCCATACCTGGTATGTTCTCCTTCCTCACTTTTGCTTTTCTCCCTCATTCCTTCCCAGGCTCAGCTCCAGACCTGTCTTACCTGATACCCCTCAGCTGATAGTGACCCCCCCTCCCTAAACAGCCATTATCAATTTTGTACATGCCTCCATATGTGCTCATCCCCTCCCCTGGCAGGTGTTCTTGAGAGCACAAGCACAGAGCCGGACACAGAGGAGACACGTAATAAGCGTTTTTTAAATTGTTGTTTGGTGCAGATGGAGAAAGGCTAGATCTGAAGAGATTCTAGGTTTAAATCCCACCTTTGTAAGTTGTGACTTTTAATAAATCACATGGTCTTTCTTGTCCTTAGTCTCCTTATAGGGAAAAGGAGGAGGTTGGACTTAATGATGACTAAGATCCTTCCAGTTTTGGATATGATCATATCATTCTATGAATACATTTCAGGAAAAGGGAATAGTTTGTGAAAAAGCATGGAGATGGGAAATGGAATATCAGATTCAAGGGGAACTAGTAAACCTGTTTAATTAGAATGCACAATTTGGGACGGAGAATAATGTGAAACAAGACTATAAAGGTAGATAGGGGCTGCACTGTGGAGAGTTTTAAATATTAAACTAAGGGATTTTTTTTTACTAAAGCAACATGGGGCTGTTAAAGGTTCTTGAGTAGTGGACTGACATAAACAGAGATAGGAAGGGTATTCTTGCAGCTTGTTAAGCTTGTAGTATAGAGAAGAAAGATTTGAAGGGAAGTCAATTAGGAGACTATTTAAGTAATCTAGGTGAGAGATAATGAAGGCTTGAACTGAGGCAGTAAATCTGTGAAGGAAGAGGAGATAGGTACCAGATGTTCCATGAAGTTAGAGTTGACAAAACTTGGAAACTGATTTGATATGGGGATGAAAAAGTGAGAAGAGCTAACAAGGAGAAGCTGAGCAACTGGAAAGATGGGAGTGCCTTTAACAGAGATGGACAAGTTTAGAGGGCTAATGGATTAGGGTGGCAAGATAAGGAATACAGTTTTGGACATGCTGAGTTTGAGCAGCCTGTGTGACATCTTCTAGAGATACTGATGGGAGACAGAGAGAAACAGAAATAGGGAAAGAGTCAGAGATAGAGACAGAGAAAAGGGAAATTTGCACACAAAAAGACAGAGATAGAGAAAAAGAGAAAAACCCACAGAAAGACAGACAAAAACAGAAAAAAAGAAACACAGACAGAGATAGACAGACTGAGATAGAGAAAAAGAGAAACACAAAGACAAAGATAAAAAGACACAGAGAGACAGAGGTAGACTGAGACAGAGAAAAATAGACAGAAAGACAGACAAAAAAAGAAACACTCAGAAACAAAGGAAGACAGAAAAGAGAAAGAAAATAAACACATACAGAAACAAAAATAGACCAAGACAGAGAAAAAGAGAAACACATACAGAGACAAAGATAAAAAGACAGAGAGACACACAGAGAGACAGAGGTAGATTGAGACAGAGAAAAAGAGAAAAATACAAAGAAAGACACAAAGACAGAGAATAAAAAAGAAACACACACACAGAAACAAAGAAAAACAAAGACAGGAAAAAAAGAAACATACACACAGAAACAAAGATAGACTAAAACAGAGAAAAAGAGAAGGACAAAGAGAAAGAGACAGAGACAGACAGTGACAAAGACAAAAATACAGACAGACAGACAGACAGAGGTAGTCTGAGACAGAGAGAAACAGAAAGAGGCAGAGACAGACAGTGACACACAGAGAGATATTAAAGGTGAGAGCATAGGAATGATACATGAACCCTCACTAAGAGAGAAGTTACAGAGAGGGGAGAAGAGAGCCTAGGACAGAACCCTAAGGAATCGACCCTTGGTGATCAGGGGATGGATTTAGGTTCCATGAGGGAGATAGAGAAGGAGCTAAGAGGAGAACCGTGAGAGAATTGTGCCACAAAAGCCAAGACAAGAGAAAGTGTGCAGGAGGAATGGATAGTCAACAGCTGCAGAAGTTGCTGGGGGGCCAAGGAGGATGAAGACTGAGAAAAGCCCACTGAGAGGAAAAGATAGTTGGTAAAGTTAGAGCTAGAACTGGCAACCAGATTGCCCAGATTAGGAGGTGAATAGGAGGCTGGGAAAGGCAGATCAGCTCAACCATCCCCCCTTGACCAGCGGCCATGACCTGCCCAGCCCCAGCCCAGGCTGGTCCTCCTCCTGGGGAGATCTCAGCTTCTCTTCCCCTGACCCACATCTCAGCCCTCTCAGCCCCCGCAGTGACTGAAATAGCTGCCAGCTTTCCTCCAGCCCCCCCCAAATCCCAGAGAAGGCACAGACTCTCAGCCGTCCCATGCACCCCCTTCTTCAGACTCACCAAGGGGCAGGCAGACTGCTCAGAGTCCGGGAAGGGGGGTGCATGACCTCCCAATGCAGGCTCCTGGAGGTTGGTGGGAGGGAGGCAGAGCAAGGAGGCAGCTGAGAATTTCTCCCACGTACCAATGTTTTGGGGCTTCTAGTCGAAGCCTGGGAATAGTGGGCCTGAGTTGTGAGTGACCTCTGCCGCCATTCTGTTCCACTCCCCTGCCATGGCTCCTTTTCTCTTCTGGGACCTATACAAAGGACAGAGAGTTTACTCGGGGCCAGACCAGCCCTGGCAGACTGGTCCTCTCCACCCCGGTGGTCCCTGGTCCCCTAGTCTCCCTCCTTTCATTGCCTCTCTGTGCCCACAAAGGTTTTTGCCCCATGTGCTCCTGGTTCTGATCTCTGGGCCGGTCCCACAAAAGTACTTGACAAGCCTTTGGGCATCGGTTCTGTCTCTGGCCCTCCAAACAAAGCTCTCTTTCCTGGGATCCAAGCTGTCCCCTCCCCTGCCTGATGGCCCCAACGGCAGTGTTAAGGGCTGGTCCTTGGGTCCGGTGCACCCCTCTGACCTGCGGCCCCGGCTCTCAGCTCCAGCCACTCACCAGTGTCCACAGTGCTCCTCAGAATGGCTTCACAGCCGTAGTCCGGTGACGGCAGGAGCGCCTGCAATTAGAGAAGGGGCTGTCTCCTCTTTGGAAGTCCCTTGTCCCAGGTGGGGGTGACTCCCCCCAGACCTAGATCAGGATACCTTTGAGAACTAACTAGGCAAAGAAAGGCGAGGGGAAGGGATGGGTGGCTGAGTGAAGTATCCTGGATACCCAGAATGAAAAACCTCCCAGTGCAGGGTTGCCAGATCTGAGGGGGGGGCAGAAATAGACCTTGTGGAGGGTCCCCCCTCATCAGTGACCCCCAGGAATTCTCCTCCAGCCTCTGGCCTGCCCCTCTGCCAGGGATACAGGTCAGGGATAAGAGGAAGGAAGGGGCAATCCCCTGGCCAGGACACAGATCTCTCCTTGGTTCCTTCCACCTCTCCTTTCGTGGCAGCAGATGGAAAGCTCCCTCGTTCGCCTGGAATGGCAGAGAAGAGAATTAGAGAGCTCCAGGAGACAGGAGCAACAGCAGGACAGAGAGCTACACAGCAAGTGAGGGGGGCATCCCAAGGCTGGGAAGGCTGAGGGAGAAGGTGGGGGATGGGGGGCGGGAAGGAAGGACCCTCCTCCCTTCCCCCATTCTCTTCTCCAGAATCCTGCATCTGCAGGCAGAAGTGAGCAAAGTCAAGTGGTGTTTGGACAGAATGAGCCAGAAGCCACTGTTTGTGGAGGACCCAGAGGTGAGAAGGGCCAGGAGGAAGCGGGGAGGCCGGGCTCACCCCCAACCCCAGGGAAGCCTGCCTGTGACCCCTGAGTCTGGCCACTGTGGTGGGCAGCAAGAGCATCAGGGAGGGACTGGAAGGGTGGGCATGGGGTGGGAGGATGGGGAAGTGACAGCTCTCACTGAGTTACCCCAAGTGCCCACCCCTGTGCCCGGGGCCAAAAAGCACCCCTTTCTAACTCGGTTCAGAAGAGTCACACAGATCAAATGACTAAAGAATAGGGGAAGTCACAAACTCAAGGGTCAGTGTGAGTCATGAAGGTTTAGTTGCTGCAGGAGGTCAGAGCAGGGAGGCTGGAGGAGACAGGGAAGCTTCCTTGGAGGAGGTGGGCCCTGAAGGATTTGGAGGTGAGAGGGGAGGCTTCCAAAGGACAACAGCAAAGAAAGAGACTCAGAAGGAAGGAGCAGAGTCACCACCTGGCAGCTTCGGTGCCAGACTGAACTTCCCTGGAGCACGCAGCATGGAATACAGCCTTTTGAGAGAAGTTAGACCTCTGGGGGGACCATAGGATACAGCAAACCTGTGCAGCAGGGGCTCTTCATAAATGGTGATTGATTACTGGGGTCACAGAGGAAGCGCCCGACGTGAATGGATTTTTCTGAGAAAGAAGCGTGGACCAGGGAGTCTATTCCTCTCCGGACACAGGTCTGAGTGTCTGAGAGTTGCCTCCATCTCTCCAAGGTTAACTGATCTGCCCAGGATCACACGGCCACTATGTGTCAAGATGGAGCTTGAACCAAAACCTCCCTGGATTTGTGCCCCATTCTGGTTCTGGTTCTGGAAGCCAGCACGGACTGGGTCGGGGAGAGTGGCTAGAACAGGGACTGTTTGTTGGGGAGTGATGGGGGATAAGGCTAAATGATTAGAGGGGTGCCCTTGAAATCTAGGCGAGGGACTGTAGACTCTGGGCAAACCTGAGGACCAGAGAGAACGCTGGAAAACTCTGCAAAGTGAGGTTAGCTTTTGGGTCATAGGGACCTTGGGATGGCTCCAGAATACGAGGAAGGTTGATGTCTTTTGATTGGACACTTTCTGTATTCTCTGAGCAGAAGGGTCCCAGACTCAGATTTGGGGTTAGGGGGCTGACCTCAAGGCCAAGCCCCAGACATTGCTGACCAACCAGGATTCTGTCCTTCAGGTACCATGGGCTGATAGAGATGACCCATCCCAAGTCCATTTATCCGGCCCAGCCAATGCCTCTTTGGAAACTCATTGTTGGAGCCGTAGTGGGGGGATGTGGAGGACTTTAGTGAGCACTTGAGAAGTGGAAATATCAGCAGGGAGTGAGCTCTCACCACAGAGATCACTAGGCAAGTCTACCTGGTCAGTGTAGACCAGGGGTTCTTAACCTAAAACCTTGTTTTTAGAAAAATATTTGTATAATTTTACTTCAATATAATTGATTTTTTTTGATGATTTACATTTTTATGCTTTTAAAAAGATGGTTCTGAGAAGGGCTCCAAAGGTTTCACCAGACTACCAAAGGGGTCCATGACATAAGAAGGGTAAAACCCTCTAGCCCCGAGGAATGCTGATGGCTTTTAAGGCTGGTTTTTATTTCCAGGGGAAGCTAAGGCTGGATGCTCAAGGACAGGAGCTGAACTCTGATGCCAGTGAGACTCTAGGGGAAGGGGAGGCCCCACTGGAGGGCCCAAAGGCCTCTACCCCCCACAAGGCCCACGATATGATCCTTCTTCAAGAAGAGCTGCTGATCATTAAAGAGGTAACTTTGGCTTGGCTCCCTCTTCCTGGGGCACCCACACCTGTCCTTGCCTTCCTGGAACGTGACTTTCTGAGAATTCAGGTCAGAATCGCAGGACCTTGCCACCAGAGCAGACTATGGAGAGCAGCTGACCCAGTTCTCTCCATAGATAGGTAGAGACCAGGGAGGGAGGAGAGATGTAGAGGCTTCCCCAGAGTCTCACAGAAAATGATTGGCAAAGCCAGAACTAAGCCTCGGGCCTCTGGCAGCCAGCCAGCTCTTTGCAGTGGAGGAAGGAAGGGATGTGTCTCATAACCTGGGAAAGTTATGGCTGAGAGGGGGCTTCCTTAAAAAGGGGAACAGTGATGAGTCTCCACATCAGGACACACACACAATCCCTCTTGGCAAGTACTGCAGGGACATCAGCTGCTCCCAGGGTCCCTGACTTCCAGGGAGACTCATCTATCTCAGAATGACCTAGCCACAAAAACCTGCTGCCAGGCAGATCCCGTACCCACACTGCTTTGCCAAGATATCTAAGTCTTTGACTCATGTGCCCCCAATTCGATCAGAAAAACCATGGGATTCTACCTAATCAATCAAGAAACTCATCAAATGCCTCCTAACTGCTAAAAAGTGCCAGGCACAAGGAAGGAAACGATCCCTCTTCTCAATGAGCTTATATTCTAATGGGGGTGATAGGAGGTTAAGATATGGCTTTATGTGTGTATGTGTGTGTATGGCTAATAAATGCCAATATATACAGGACTTCAATACAATTTTTGGGAACATAAAGACAAAAAATATCCCGGGAATAGTCTCTGTCCTTGGGGAGCCCACCTTTTACTTAAGTAAAAGCCCCTCTGTACGGAGACGCTGTCATGTATCTAACACCGTCCCTTTGCTAGTCTGTGGCCAGTGGAAGATCCAGACTCATTGCCAGGACATCACCGTGGCATCCAATTCAGTTGTTTCCCATCTAGTTGATGATGATTAATAATAATTAGAAGAAGATTCAAGGGCCTTCCAGCTGTCAGTGCAAAGCCAAGTCCTAGGAGCTTGCCTGAGCTGGTGACCTGAGAGTGTCACATTAGTGTCGGGACAGAATGTGAAACTTCCTGACCCCAGTCCCGGGATCCTGTGCCCGTCCCTTATAATGAAATAGCAACGGGAATAATCCTACACTAAAGATCTAATGTCTCACCTCATTGTGGAGGTGATCTTGGGGTACCAGTGGATGGCCCCATTTGGAGCACAAGTCCCGTGACTCACTTTGCATCTCCTGGCCAGTCAGCCGGCTGACTGTGCCAGTGTTGGGTGGGCTTGGGTGGGCACAGGGAGAGGCAGGGGAGAATGCAGAGGACAATGACCTTGGGATGGGTGGGGGGTCATCCCTAGGAGAATGAGCAGCTCTCCTCAGAGCTGAGCCAGAGCCGCCAACGCCTGAGGACCTGTCTGGACCAGCTCTACCAGTTGCAAGCAGAGAAGAAGATTTCCCACAGCTGGGTCCAGGTCATGGAGACTGAGAGAGCCCAGCTGATGGGAGAGAACTGGGCCCTGCTGTCCATGCTCCAGGGGCAAGGGGGAAGCGCTGAGCTCGGGCCAGCTTTCCGGCAGAATAGGGAGTCCAGGAGGTAAGTGCTTCTTTCCCTCCAGGGATCTCAGAGCCCTTGTGGCAATGTTCTAACCCTCAGTCTGATTGGCTCAGAAAGCACCGCCCTCACAGAAGAAAGACCCATGAAACAAAGGGGCCCTGGACATAACGGGGCAAAGGGTCCAGTCGAGTGAATCCTGACAGATTCTCCTTCCTGAAGCTCCTGGGGGCCTTCCAGTGGCCAAAGGTTGCTGACCTGTTTAGAGATGGCTATTTAAATGCTGCAGATCTATTTTAAGAGTATCCCCAGAGGAGAGGGGGCAGGGCTCAGACCCTATCTCAAGATGCCCAGGGGGCAAGCCTAGTGCCACCAGCAGTCACAGAGGAAAGGGTTCTCAATCCTCCCCTGTGAGAGCTGCCTGGGCAGCTTCAGAAAATGGCAAACATGAACTGACATGAAAGGAGAGGGAGTAGGTCCCAAGGTATGAGACATGTCTGGGGGACTCCCCCATCCATTCTCCTTCCCCAGATCCCCTCAGTTCCAGAAGGGGCTGACAACTCCCCAGCTGGGGCAAGCATGGGGAACTTCATGCCCCAGGACCCATCAGGAGATGGCTCAGTATTGGAAAGCACGCTGGCACCAGGTGGCAAATGAGTTGAAATCCAAGGAGGAAGAACTGGAGATGGTCCAGAGCCAGAGGAGACGAGGATCGTGCAAGGTGGGCTTTCCTCAGTCTCCCTCTATGGCTCTCTCCTCCAGCACCACTTTCTCTGAGATGGTCCCCTTTCCTCAGCTGCCCCAATCTCTTCATGCCCTTGACTTTCCCACTGGGACTTGCTCCTTCCCTCCTATGAATGTTCACTCCTCTATGCTCATGTTCATACCATGAATTTGCCAAAAGGGGCAGCCCAATGTTCTTGGGGGCTTTCCTCACTTTCTTAAAAAGAAAACCAAACAATTTATTCGTATTTTATTTTTATATCCCTTTCATTTCCAAATATAACACTACCTCCACTCAGACATTCCTTGTAGCAAAGAATAAAAAATGACCAAAAAAGATAAAAAGAAAAGAAAACAAAAAAGTGGTTTAGCAAAACTAATCAACATATCAGCCCCACATCTGTATTCAGTATTCCACATCTGTCATCTCCCACTTCCTCAAGGAAGGGATGGAGATGTATTTTCACCAGGCCAACGAGATCATCACCCTCCTCACTTTTTCTTGACATCTCAAGGATACTTATGGAACACATAGGCTTGGTTATAGATTGCTTTCCTCATGTCATTGGTCCATTTCCTTTACAGAATACAGATTTCTTGGAGTAAATCCTCACTAGTACAATCAACTCCCCCTAGCCTGAACATTTTCACTGAACTTTGACCTCCACTTCAATTATTCAGAGACTTTAGCAGTCTAGACTCCAATGCCATGCAATACCCATGCATATTTCTACATGCAAATGAATCCCCACTTTTTTTGTTTGGTTTTGGGTTTTTTTTGTTGTTGTTGTTGGGTTTTGTTTTTGTTTTTGTTTTTGTTTTTGTTTTTGCTGAGGCAATTGGGGTTAAGTGACTTGCCCAGGGTCACACAGCCAGGAAGTATTCAGTGTCTGAGACCACATTTGAACTCAGGTCCTCCTGACATCAGGGCTGGTGCTCTACCACGCCACCTAGCTGCCCCCCTTTTTTTATGAACACCTACTTTGGGAATAGTACCAGACTTTCAAGTGCTCCCCACTACCTACCCCATTGGCCGTCATTGCTCAGAACTCTCTCCATTCTTGTTTTCCAATTTCTTCTCTTTTCTTTCCCAGATCCCTTGGGTCCAAGAGCTTCTCACAGATGAGGAGGAAGAGCTGGCTGAGTTAAAGGACCCTATTGACAGGTAAGTGACCTCTGGATGGCAGTGGCTGTCTGATAGTATTTGGCTCTCTAAGGGATG
>JAJPUD010009489.1:1139-24241 GCA_023553655.1 Myrmecobius fasciatus
CTAAATAAGTAGATTAGTTTGGGTAGTATTGTCATTTTTATTATGTTTGCTCTGCCTACCCATGAGCACTTAATATTTTTCCAATTGATTAGGTCTGATTTTATTTGTGTGGAAAGTGTTTTGTAATTTAGTTCGTATAGTTTCTGACTTTTCCTTGGCAGATAGATTCCCAAATATTTTATCCTATCATCTGCTATTTGGAATGGAATTTCTTTTTGTATCTCCTGCTGCTGAACTTTGTTGGTAATATATAAAAATGCTGATGATTTATGTGGATTAATTTTGAATCCTGCAACTTTGCCAAAGTTGTGAATTGTTTCTAGTAGTTTTTTAGTTGAATCTCTAGGGTTCTCTAAGTATACCATCATGTCATCTGCAAAGAGTGATAATTTGGTTTCTTCATTACCTACTCTGATTCCTTTTATCTCTTTTTCTTCTCTCTGCTGGTCGTTTCTTACAGAACAATAATATTCCATGACATTCACATATGTAATGCATCCATTCTCCAATTAATGGGCATCCACTCAGTTTCCAGTTTCTAGCCACTACAAAAAGGGCTGCCACAAACATTCTTGCCCATGTGGGTCCCTTTCCTTCCTTTAAGATCTCTTTGGGATATAAGCCCAATAGAAACACTGCTGGGTCAAAGAGTATGTACAGTTTGATAATTTGAGCGTAGTTCCAAATTGCTCTCCAGAATGGTTGGATTCGTTCACATTTCCACCAACAATGTGTCAGTGTCCCAGTTTTCCCACATCCCCTCCAGCATTCATCATTATCTTTTCCTCTCATCTTAGCCAATCTGACAGGTGTGTAGTGGTATCTCAGAGTGGTATCTTAATTTGCATGAAATGACCCTTTAAAAAAGAAAGTGGAAGGACATTTTTGTGAAAAGTTTCAAGAATAAAGGATTAGAAGAGGCAGAGGGGAATCCTTATCTCTCTCATGAGGTTAGAAGGTAAAAGAATGTGAACAAGAATAGACAAGGAAGAAAGATGATAACTTTAAGAATGAGGAAATTCTTGTTAAAGAGAATGGAGGAGCTGCTTGAGAGCAATGAGGCAGATTCATAGGTGCCCTCAGGTAAAAAATCCTCTCTTGAGAGTCAGAGGAAGAGGAGACTAGTGATGGTGGTTGGTGACTTCTTGTTGGAGATGTAGTGCAGAGACTGCTAGATAAGTCTAATAAAAGAGATCTGCTGCCTTTCTTCTCTAGATGTAACATACCAAAACTCATTCTGCTATCTGCTTGTGGCCATCCATGGGTGCACAGACAATACTCTACAAAGGAGTCTAATGCTAAATTTAAATTTAGTCTTGGAAAATCTTAGGAGGACAATTGGGTGTTTTCATTCTTGCTACTGATTAAAAGCAAAGGCTTTTTTTTCTAGAAAAGCAAAGCAGATTTGGTATAAGAAGATGCTGCCTGAGAATTTAGATAACCTGGATAATCTGGAGCATAGATTAAATTAGAAAAATGGCAGGCTCTTGGCCAGTGACAGAGTGTACCTGATAAGAGCTGGAAAGAATGTATTTACCTAGAGGCTTATAAGTCTAATCAAAATGGCTTAGAAAAAAAAAAAAAAAGGAAGGAGGGGGGAAAAATACTTTTTGAGTTGTTTCCAATTTGATCTCATAGTGATGATTTGGATAACTGGCTTCAGTGTACCTGGAAGAATACCAGTTTAGCCACCCAGAAATACCCCAAAGACAGAATTCAAGAAGATAGCCACTAATAAAACCCATGGACCACACACAGAGACAGTATGGGTAACATGTAGGGTGAGTTTATAACTCATAATCCAAAGAAGCAAATTTGATATGCCTGAGACTTGGTGTAGGTTAAAACCTCTGACAGAAATGTGAATCTGGAAGAATGTACCTCATTTGAAAGAAACAAGTAAAGCATTACATTATGAGATCATATACTCCCTTGAGGAAATTCAGAAGCAGAGGGGTAAGCATTGTAGGTTTTATTAAGCTTAACAGTGATAGAAGTATAAATAGAAGTGAACGTTATAAAGGTGAGCATACACACACTCGCGCACACACACAATTTTTTCACAATAGATCTCTTAGGCAAAAAGGAGAAATAGATCGGTGGAGAGAACTTATAAATTTGACTCAGAGGCATGATACAATAATAATGGGAGAACTTACCATTATTTTGAAATCTACTGAAGCTTTCTACTGAAAGCTAAGAGGCTAATAGTTCCCTTGCTTACTTTAGTGGTAATTTTATCTGTCAAAAGTGGAGAAACCAATGATCTGTTTATTACCAAGAAGGAGAAACTGGTTGCTGGGGTGGAAATAATGAAAATCAATAATCCTTTTATTGTGATAAAGGAGAGGAAAGCTGGACATATCTTTTAGGCTTTGGAAGATCAGATTTCAAAAAGATAGGTATGATCCTGTGATCTAAAATTTTCCAGGAAAAAATGACCTAGAAAAACATGACTCTCAGAAAGACAGTTCTGAAAACAAATAATTTCTGTGAATAGAAAGTACAAAAAAGTCTACAGAGAAAAACAATGCTATAAAGGGCATTCACACTGAAGCTTAGGTTTTATGATGACATGTACAGAAATTAGAAACAATGGCAAAGGATAGATTTTAAATTTAAATATTTGGCACAGCTCTAGAGTGGCAGGAGTTCTAATGCTTATAAGTAGCCAATGTTGATAAGGAGAGGTAGGGTTAGAAAAATTAATATTTTTTGTTATATCAGAGGAGGGATGTGATTGCTGCTTATCATAGATGAGACAATGCAGTGGATGGTGGAATGGAAGTGAAACTGCTTAAATCCTTTCCAGCTCTAGGCTTTTAGTTTCAAGATTGATTTTGCTTCAGTTTTCTTTGCTTTTTTGATTGTAAAGGACTAATGGCTATTTAGGGAGTTTACGCACCCCCCAGTAAGTAAAGTAATAAGAAAGTACTTAGCTGCCATTGATAAGCCTATTATCAGGCCCTAATGTACACATCTGGGAACACTAAAAGATCTGGTCAATGTGATTATTGAGTAGCTCTTAGTGATCTTTGCAAAGTCATGAAGAAAGTAAGAAAAGTGCTGCCAGAATATAGGACACGTTTCTGCTTCCTTTAAAAAAAAAAAAAAAAAAAGGAAAGTGAACAAGGAGTCTCAGAAGCCAATGAACTTAATTTCCATTCTTGGCAAACTTATAGCATGTGTTATTAAAGAGATCATTAGTGAACATCCAGAAAAGAAAACCATGATTACAAAAGACCAGCATGATTTTGTCAAGTCAATTTAGCCTCATTTCTTTTTTTTTTTGGAAAAGTTACTAAGACTGATAGAGTCAGGGACTTGCTATAAATAAAGTTTGCCTAAATCTTAGCAAAACATCTGACAAAATCTCTCATGCTTTTCTTTTGGAAGACATAATAGTTTGGTTAGATAGACTTAAGAATTGGTTAAATTGGGCATTAATGGTTCAGTGTCATTTGGAAAGGAGAGTTTTAATAGAGTGCCTCAGTAGTCTGTTTAATGTTTCTTATAGTAAGGAAGTAAATCTGACAAAGTTTCAGATTTTTTTTTGGCTCATAGACTCAAAATGAGTCTATAGTATGATACAACAACCAAGACTGTGTTAAGGGAGAGGCATAGGGACCAGGACACTGTTCTTATATTAGCCTTTCATCACCCCACACTTAGACTATTATTAAGTTTCCAGTTATCTCCTCAATTAAATCAATCTTCCCCACAGTTTCCAAAGTAATAGTACTTAAGCATAAGCTTAACTTACTCAGTAAACTTCAGTATCTTATTATTATAGACCAAATACATGCTCCTATTTGGCATGAAAGCCCTTTGAAACCTAGTTGTATTATATTTTTCCAGCCTTATTATTCATATACTTTGTAATCCAGGCAAATTGTTTTCTGTGCTATTCCTCACACAAGGCATTTCTTGCCTTCATGCCTTTGCATAGGCTGGCCCTTAGATTTGGAATTTGCTCTTTTGCTCCACTTCATAGAGTCCTAAGATAATTTATATTTTAAATTAAATTTTGATTTATCTCTGGAGATGATAGGATGCTTAATCATTGATCATCTGGAATCATGGTTGATCAGATTAAAGGTTTCAAAGTATTCTTATAGTGTATTTACTATTTTTTTTCTGATCACTTTACTGTTCATATAAATCTCAAATTTTATTGAAATTGGCCCATTTCTTATAACACAGTAGCATTCTATTATATTTATAACCAAAATTTGTTTAATCATTCCTCAATTGATGATCACCTTCTTAGTTTCCAATTCTTTGCCACCACAGAGAATATACTTAAAATGTTATACATATGTGTCCTTTTCTTCTTTCTTTCATCTCTTATAGTCCTAGTAATTGTTGAGTCAGAGTATGACTTATGGTTCATGGTTCTATATTTTTCAGAAACACTGAACAAGTTCATTTTGTGTATATGTGTGTGTGTGTATTCCCCCTCTTCCCTCCCTCCCCCCCAGGGGTCAAGTAACTTGCCCAGGGTCACAGCTAGGAAGTATTAAGTGACTGAGGCCAAATTTGAACTCAGGTCCTCCTGACTTCAGGGCTGGTGCTCTATCCACTGTACCACCTAGCTGTCCCAAGTTCATTGTATATTAATGTGAATCCCAAGTTATTTTGAATATTCAACTCAAGCATTTCCCAAATGAAGCAATTATAAAGGAATGAAATGAAATTTAAATTAAACCTAATATCCCTTTCTTCCCCCAGCTGCTCCCAGCTAGTCTTCCTTCTGTCACCTTGTTTTTAGTACATATTATTATTATATATAAATATTACTCATCACATTACACATTTACATATTTATATTACATGTGTTATGCATATTGCATATACTTCACTTGTTTACATATTTTCTTTTCTGATAAAATATAAATTCCACCAGGGTAAATCCTGTTTCATTTTTGCTTGGGTCTCTCCTGCTTTGAGGCTTTGCCTCCCTCTGTAGTTCATAGATCAGAGGGCCAAGCTGACTATTTAGCTCATTTTTTAGGACCAAGCAAGAAACTAGAAACAAGGGAAAGAACCAGGATCCTGCTTAATTCATCCTCTGGCAGTTACTTGATGATTGTATTTTGCACATCGCAAACGCTTGACAAATATTTCTTAATCTATTCACTGGCTTGGGGGAGCTATAGTCCTATAATAATCTGCTTTGGTCAGACCACATGTGTTCCATTTTGGTTGTCACATTTTAGGAAGGAAATAGTCACAGAATGTCCAGAGGGTGTAGCCTGGATGGAAACAGGCCTTAAATGCTTGTTTCCAAATTGAAGTAATTCTGACTTTGTTTATCCTTAAGAAGATGGATATTGCAATGAACTTCCCTTTGAATTAGAGTGATTAGTTCTAAATAGACATTTTTAATTGATCATCTAGATCACAGTGATTCTGTCACGGAAAGCAATGTAGCTGTTGTGGAAAGAGTATTAGATTTGATGACCTTGGTCAAGTATTTGAACCTCAATTTCCTTGATTCAGGATTGTTGTGATAAAATGCTTTGCAAACCAGTAAAGCCCTGACTGTGAGCTATTATGATAGTTCTGTTCATTACTAGGTCTGTGCCTTTGCTCTCTTATCAGGAAATCCTTCCCATCCCCAATACCTACTTTTATTGTCTTTACAAGCTTTCTTCAAAATCTTCTTCAATTTCATCTTCCTGAATTCCTCCAGTTCTGCAATATTCACAATGTAATTTTGCTATCTTATGTTGTTCTTTGTTGTACTTATGTTACCTGTGCCTTCCCAAATTGATTAGTATGCTTGTTGAGGGGTCAAACCATGTTTTATATTTGAACTTCCATAACAAATAGGAGAACGATTAATAACTTAAATTTTTGGTATAGGAATGGTGGAAAAGCCTTCAGAAATGATGACATTTGAGGCACTATTGTATGAAGTTGGAGAGATGAGCTGGCAGTTCTGCTTGGTGCCTTTTAAATTACAACACATTAGTTATGTATGTAATGGTAAGGGAAAGGGGATGAATGAACCAGCAGTTCTCTCTGAGAATGAGAATTAATTATAGGGTAAAAAACATAAATAGATGAGAAGGAATGGCATTGAACAGAACTGAGGCTTAAGAAATACAAAACCAAAAAATTAAAAACAAATTTTAAAAGAAAATTTAAATTTTCTTTGTGTATTTTCCATTTGTGGCTGTATTTCACCTTGCTTATCCTTCAAAAATCCATCTTGGAGAGTTGGGAATGGATCACTGCATATATATGAAACAGAGGGGAAGGAAGACAAATTATCTTCCTCCAGGTAGGAGGAATATGTTTGATATTCTTTTCTAGTAGTTTAGCTCTGTAAGCTCTGCAGGTTGTGATAAGATCCATTTCAGGTGATTTTTTTGGAATCAAGGAATAATAGAAGAGGCTTAAAGACTTGGCTGTTGCCAGTGAATTATGTTTTGAGGTTCGGAATTAGTTTGAAACATTTTTTTTTAATAGTGAAATTTTACTTTTTTTTTTTTATTAAAGCTTTTTATTTGCAAAACATATGTATGGGTAATTCTTCAACACTGACCCTTACAAAGCTTTCTGTTACAAATTTTACCCCCCTAGTCCCCTCCCCTAGATGGCAGGAAATCCACTACATGTTAATTATGTTAAAATACTTGACAAATCAATTATATGTATACATATTTCCACACTTATTGTTGTGTAAGAAAAATCCTATCTACAAGAAAAAAAATCAGAAAGGAAACACAATGCAAGCAAACATCAATAGAGAGCATGAAAATGTTATGTTGTAGTCCACATTTCATGGCTTTCTTCACTGAACAATTGGAACTGGTTTGAAACATTTCATTGTTGAAGAGAGCAATGTCCATCAGAATTGATCATCATATAGAATTGTTGTCATGTATAATGATCTTCTGATTCTGCTCATTTCACTCAGCATCAGTTCATACAGGTCTCTCCAGGCTTCTCTGAAATCATCCTGCTGGTCGTTTCTTACAGAACAATAATATTCCATGATATTCATATACCATAATTTGTTCAGCCACTCTCCAATTGATGGGCATCCATTCAGTTTCCAGTTTCTAGCCACTACAAAAAGGGCTGCCACAAACATTCTTGCACATGTGGGTCCCTTTCCCTCCTCTAAGATCTCTTTGGGATATAAGCCCAATAGAAACGCTACTGGGTCAAAGGGTATGCACAGTTTGATAACTTTTTAAGCCTAGTTCCAAATTGCTTTCCAGAATGGTTGGATCAATTCATAGTTCCACCAACAATGTATCAGTGTCCCAGTTTTCCCACATCCTCTCTTACATTTGTTATTATCTTTTCCTGTCATCTTAGCCAATCTAACAGGCGTGTATTGGTACCTCAGAGTTCTGATCAGTAGTGATTTGGAACACCTTCTCATATGACTAGAAATAGTTTTAATTTTATCATCTGAAAATTGCCTGTTCATATTCTTTGACCATTTATTGATTGGAGAATAGTTTGAATTCTTATAAATATGAGACAATTCTCTAAATATTTTAGAAATGGGGTCTTTATCAGAACTCATAAATGTAAAGATGATTTCCCAATTTATTGCTTCCCTCCTAATCTTGTCTGCATTAATTTTGTTTGTACAAAAACTTTTTAACTTAATATAATCAAAATTATCTATCTGGTGTTCAATTAAGAGTTCCGCTTCTTTGGACATAAATTTATTCCATCTCCACAGGTCTGAGAGGTAAACTCTATTATGTTTCTCTAGTAACACTCTTTATATTCAAATCATGAACCCATTTTAGATCTTATCTTGGTATGTGGTGTTAGATGTGGGTCAAGCCCTAATTTCTTCCACACTACTTTCCAATTTTCCCAGCAGTTTTTGTCAAATAGTGAGTACTTATCCCCAAAACTGGGGTCTTTGGGTTTATCAAACACTAAATTGCTTTTTTAAAAAAATTATTATTTTTTGTATTAAAAAATTTAATTTTAATATTTTATTTGCTTTATCTAACTTTTTTTTTTCCTTTGTAAATGCTCAAGCATTGAAAAACTTTTGTACTTTTGTTGTATGGAATGTTCTTTCAAGTGGGATTTGGTAAATCTTCACAGATGCAGTGCAGCCATTGCTGGGGGGTGATGTACTTTGCCAAATGAGAGTTATAGTGAAGTTCTGCCTTTCTGGGAAAGAAACCATTGAGCTAAAGGTATTTATTTCTACTTTGGAGAAACAAAATGAATAACTTGGTTTGACATTTGGCTGCAGCATATAAGGCACTGAAGAATTTGGTCAGCAGGGTGAGGATTTGGGGGAACAAGAAAACAGTTTCTCAGGTTATTCATTTTAATTTACTTGTGTTTGCTTTTGTTGTTAAAAAGATTTTACTTGTAATGGCTTAATTTGTCCACATGAGGGTACTCTTGAGTTTTCAAGGGGATAAGAAAGGATGATTAACCCTCCAAATAAATACCAAAATATTAAAATGATGATTTTGATTTTAATAAGCTATTAGTAAAAGTTTTGGACTGCTTCGAAAAAGAGTAGGAAAATACCTATAGTTTTACTAAACATAGCTCTGTGGTAAGTAGATAGATAACTGGGCTCTTTCAGTATTTTTTATAACGGTAATATTTTTTTCACAGTAAGATAAGATCATAGAGCTGGAAAGGGATATTGGTATTTCAGTAGAGAACCTTGAGCCTGGAGTCAGGAAAACATGAATTCAAATCTCTCTTCAGATATATGACCTGGGGCTAGTTACTTAACCTTTGCCTGGCTGAGTTTCCTTTAATGTAAAATGGGGAACCATAATAGCATCTGCCTCCCAGGGAGGTTGTGAGGATTGAATGAGGTATTTGTAAAAAGTGCCTTGCACATTGTAGTTGCTGAATAAATGCTTGTTTCCTTCTCTTTGAACACATAGCATTTAGAATTGACAGGTACCTCAGAAGTAATTTAAGTCCAGCCTTCTGATTTTGTAGATGAGGAAACTGATGCCCAGAAAGTTACATGACTTGTTGAAAGTCACCTAGCTACTAAGTATCTGAAGTGGGATTTGAGCTCAGAGATTCCTGATTCTGAGTCCATTTCCCTGTTCATTATACCCTATATAAATTCAGCAATGCATTTACATTTGTGAATCAAAATCAAATCAATCAAAACAGCTTCTACATTTGAGGTATGGTAATGTATGACATTCAGTCTGTGGAAGGCTTGTGTGCTTGATTTATTTTATTGGAGCTAAATAAGGAATACAGTCACAAATTTTAAAGTGAGTTTAGATTTAGTGATACTTTCCAGTAAATCCAACTCCACTGCTCACAGTTCGAGAAATGCTGCAACAGTATATTGTTCTATCACTATTTGGTTTTAGCAAATATATTAAAATTGGAATGATAAGAGGGAAGAATAGCATATTACTCCTCGTGCAAGCATGGCAGAAAATTTGTAATATTCTACTTTCTTATCTTCACAAACCAAGTATAATTTTTTTATGTTGAGCTTCGTAGCATTTTGTAACTATATACTTTTATATAATTATAATTTCTTATGGGGTAGAGAGGTGGAAAGTGATAACTGATCAATAGTCTTTCTGTTCCTCTGCTTTCCTTACAATGGCAAGAGAAAGGAAAGAAGGTACCCAGAACATTGAGTGGATCTTTTCTGGCAAACTTATGGAAGGAAGGACATGGTTTATCCATGTCCGGGATAGGCAGGCATAGTTGGGATTATTGGAGGGAATAGTTGGATCAGGTGACTTCTAAAGTTCCTTTCAGCTCTAAATATGTGTCTTATAATCCATATATTATTAATGAGATCATAGATTCATTTGTGTATTTATGCACATCTCTTATTTTTTCTACAAGAACCACAAAATCTTTGAGGTTTTAGCGCAGTGTTTCATATATCTTTGTATTTCTGCTTAGTATGTAGCGGAGTGCCTTGGATTGAATAAATTTGTTCTTGTTTTAAAATTATTCGTTCACTTTCTAAGAGACAAAAAGGATGACTTTGAAAATTCTGAAAGAGGTAAGTGTTAGCAAGGATAATCTAGCATCTCCTGTTGACTTTTTATGTAACTCAGACCAAGAAACAATGATCATTTTGGCAGAGTAAAGAAAGAATTCTAAATTAAATAGAACCTCACACAGACTTAAACATAGGTGTTCATGGTACAGAGAAAAAGCTACTTTTTAAGTCAAATCAGTTCCCAAGTAATAACTTTAGTTAGCTATTACCATAGTATAGTCCAGTGTTATTAAGGTAGTACTTGTGAACAGCTGATGCAAGAAAAAGGCACATGATCAACTTTGTTTTGTGCTTGTTTTGATAGGGGACTTTATAACATCACAGAACTGCTTGTGTAGTTGTGTGTGTGTGTGTATGTATATATATGTGTATATATATAATTCTAATCATACAATCACTGATAGTGTGTGTGAGAGAATGAGAGTGTGTGTGTGTGTGTGTGTGTGTGGGTGTGTGTGTGTGTGTGTGTGTGTGTGTGTAAAATGTACAGGAAGAATGTGCTAAAAAAAAGCCTAGGGTATCTTGTTTTGTAGCTGTTGATGTTCTTTAGTGTGCTCTGCTGCTTAAAAAATTCTCTAAATAAGTGACTATTTGGGGGGAAAGTGATGGTGACATTAAAACTTAACTTTTTCTATGGGGCTAATTAAGGATGACATGTGAGAGGATAAATTTTAAGTTTTGGGATGCTATACCACTGCATTTAAAATTTTTAAAAAATATATTCTGCTGTTTGTGTGTGCCTTAAATAGGACTGACCCTAAGCAAAACTATAAAATCATACTGATTTTATGAGTCATTTTTTTCCTCTGGTCTTTCAAATCTCTTAAGGTGATTTGCAGCTATCTAATGTTCTTTTTTCTGACCATTCCTCTCCCAACCCTGTTTAATTAAATGTCCATATATTTGTGAATCGTGTATATGTAATAACAAAACTCAGCCTTTTATAAAGATTTTAATGACTTCTGTCAGTATTCCTGCACTTCCTTGGAACCAGTTCAAGGGGACCCTTCTTGCCTTTGTTCCCAGAATTTTGACCTTTAAAAACTTTTTTAAACTTGTCTGATCATTAAGCCAGAATTGTAGCCACTATTCTCCTGACCTTAACTGCTTAACTCCCTGGTTACAGAGGTCTGCTGTATTGGATCTCTAATTATTTGCCTCTTCTGCTGTCACCACTGTAATTGCATACCCTAGTCTGGCATTCTTCATTATCTGTTTTCTCTCATTATTACTTCATCTGCCACATATACCAGATCACAAGAAGAGATTTTTCTAGGGTTTATTTATAAACCTTTTCCTTTATAAATGTATACATTCATTAATAATATACTTGGATAATGTAATTAGAAGAGTATGTAAAAGAAAACTATCCAGTTCCAGAGTGGGACCAGATGGTCCTAGTATTTGGACTTTTTAATCTTTTTGTTTTAATTTTTTCAGCCCCATTTCAAGATGTATGTTCTTTTTTAGATTGGGAAGGAGCCACCCCTTGGGGTTCCTATAAGAGAATTGTTCCTTCCATCCCTGAATACCTCCCTCTAGCTCTATCTGGATTTGATAGATTGAGTTTATCTTATCACACGATAATTTCAAGTTCATTCTAAAATCTTCAGGAAGACTTTTCATTGCTTTGCAGATTTTTGTTTTCTCTGTCCACATTTCCAAATTATCATCTGTTAACTTAGTTTTCCAAATCAATGACAAGACAAGGAAATAGACAGGTAGTGTTACCATCTTTTTTTGATTCTACCACTATGAGTGTATAGTGCAAAGAATACGTATCCTGAAAATAGAGAGACAGGCTCCTTTGTCAACTATTTGTATCCACTCATTAGTTTTACTACCTTTTCCAAAGGTATTTATATCCTGAGAGTCTCCTTACCCCATATATATATAGTTAATAGAAATATATAGTAAAGTTCTATATAGCATCCGCTGATTCAGAGGCACTCTGAAGGAGATAAACAAAACATCTTTCAGACTAGGCAAGCCACCATCAATCTCCCTATATATTCTTATGGAAATAACTCATGACCCTGAATCCCAAGAAACTTGGGACTAATAAGAGGCCTTTCCTGTTTTCCCCAGCTATGAGTGCCTTCTTTTCTGAGATTACCTTTGTCAACTCAAAATGAGATCAAATGAGATAATAAATATATGTAAAATGTTTTGTAATCCTTAAAATTCTATATAAATGCTATTTACTACCACCATCACCACCACCACTACCATCATCATCATTATCATTACTCTGTATTTTATCTTTATCTTGTATTTTTTCTGTATTGTACCTAATTATTTATATGTTGTCTACTCTGTTAGAATGTGAGCTACTTGAGGGCAGGGATTTTGTGCCTTTCTTTTATCCTTTCTATTGGCATAGTGCCTAGCACTTAGTAAAGTGCTTAATGAATTATTGAATTTGTATCTCCTTAGAGTAAACATGACTAATAAAACTAAAGTTTTAAATCTGTTGTTTTTTGAAATCCAGTTTTATTTTTTTATGAACTTCCTTCTGATACAACTTTATCAGAATTTGACATCTTGCTGGAGAAATTATAGGCTTGTTTTAACTAAAAGCACATGTATGTAGTTGTGCATATTTTTACTGTGTTTGTCATAATGATCATTCTTTAAAACATTCCTGGAGTTTGTGATTCACATTTATTCTGTTTATCTTTGCAGAGAGCATATGAAGCCCTTGGGTTCTAACTAGAAACATTACTTAAACCAGGTGTTTTCACTAAAATACAGGCTTTTCAGAATTTCTTTCCTAATTCTCCAAATCTTAAGGGAATTATCCTTTTTTTCTTTTAAAAATATTTTTGTCCGTTGTTTTCACTGAGGCTGGAAAATAGCAGCCTCACTCTAGAACTAAGCTATTAATCTGAATAACCCTTATTTTACTTTATCTCTCTTTCTTTTCCCCCAACCCTTTGTTTCCTTTATCACTTGAGCATTTTATTTTTTTTAAAGATGAGTATTTTCCTTTTAAACTCTTGGAAACCTAATTCACTTTTGGACTTCTTTTGTTATTAGAAAGTTTTCCTTTATGTTGAACTGATATCTGCTTCCCTGAAACATCAACAAATTTGTCTTTTTGGTTCTAACTTCTATGGCAAAGCAACTAAATCTAATTATTTCATATTACAATCTTTCAGTTATTTAGAAGCCACAATCACATTCTCTTAAGTTTTCTCTAGATTAAACATTCCCAGTTCCTTGAATGGATTCCTTTCATCCAATTTATTAATTATCAGGATAATTTTTTTGAAGGGAGTTTTCTCTACCCTTAGGATGGACACATATAAACCAAGAGCTTGGGGAACCTTCTTTGCAATGGCTTAATTTTAGATTATATGATCTAATCAGTCAACTAGTAAACCCTTTTCCTATATAATATTTAAACTATTAATATGCTTGTTCTTATTTAGTTTTCTTATTTAAATTATCTTATTCCCTCCAGTTGTTATCTTTAAAAAATTTGTCTCAATGAGCATTTGGTTTCCTAGATCTCTAGACTTGTATTTAATCATTTTTATCCATTTGTTAATGGCTGAATAAATTGACTAAGGAACTAATGTCTCCATCTATTGCTGTACTGTCCCATCTTCATAGAATATAGTGGGAAGATAAGAAAATCTGGAAGTCCAGGCAGTCCCTGATCTATCCAATTTATGCATGATCAGCATATTAACTTATGAATGAGTGATATGAACTTCCATGTTCCCACTGTCTTCTTCTGAATATGCAGAGCAACTCTACTACTCCTATTTGAGTCCTTTGCTAAACTAAGATTCTTTTTAGATACTCATCTACTTCCTTTATTCTCTTGGACCCTGTGAGGTCCTGAGTAATTAGGTGGGGTTGGCAGAAAAAGACTGAAGTACTGATAAAATTATTCTCTGAGGCATATAGGGAAGGGCACTGATCTGTTCAGCCTTATAGTCCCACCCTTTGTGGAGGTCTTGGGTGGGTAGCCTTATCTTGCTGTGTCCAGTCAGAAGTTCAAGTTATGTCAGACCCCCGAGGTTAAATTTCGTATAAATTTATCCCTGGCCCATGCCATCTTTTCTGAACCTTTTTTTTGATAAATCTGCCACAGCATTTGTCTTTCTCCTCACCCCTCCCTCATGCCTCATGATGTCTTTCTACTTCTTAGAGCTAACTAACTTTCTTAAGGTATTAAATCCCCCTGTGGATGTAGCCTGCCAGTCAATGGAATACTCATGCCTTATGGCATATTCCTTTAATGGATTCTTCCAAATTCCTTTCCTTGAGAGAAATATGGGAGCAGCTCTGTTGCTGTCCAATATTTCTCTTTCATAGTTATCATCCCTGGTATCTCCTTTTTGTCTGTAATCTCATCTCATAAATAAATCTAGCTTTTGCCAGAAAGAGTGGCTATTGTGAATTCTTCACAAGACTGAACATTTGATGCCCGAACATCAATCTCATCATTTGGTACTAAATCACAAACACATCACTCTCACCCATAAGTCCTTCAAGGAATTCAGAAAAAGTAACATATAGGTGGTGCTGAGATTATATACTCCCATTGTATTCTCAGTCATGGGTATGGATGTAGTGCCATGTTTGAAGCAGTAGGGAAGGAAAACTGCTGACTGGATGGATACTGTATGGTTGCAGACTTGTCCTTGGACCCTTTGCTACCCTTTAGAACTTGTTGAGATATTGCAATTGATGAGTTAGTATGAGTATTGGTTTGATTTCTGAGAGTGTTTTAGGTAGCAGATGATTTGGGTGAAATACTGTCAGTAGTTGCTAAGGAATCGAAGTTAGTTCCCCTGATCTATTTACTAATACTTTGCCTTTCCCCTTGTCCATATTTTAATCTAACCAGTGGAAAAAAGAATTCAGTAACTTGGGAGTAATTTGGGGAAAAGTTCATTACAAGTAGATTTCTTATTGACAGCAGTTTCAAAAAGAATGAAATTCTTTTGTTTAGATACCACTCCCCTCTCATAACTAATTTGAGTATGTCATGGTCTTTAAAAAAGAAACCTCTAGAGAAAATACACCTTTGACAGAAATCAGTGAAAGTGTCATAATACAGTGTTATGATTGTAAGCAGTGGCTGGTAAATTAATATGGTCTCATGAACTTGCCTTCTATTAGGATAAATAGATCAAATAAAAGTTTTCAATCAGAAATTTTAAGATAGTCTTATTTTCCACAGGACCATAAATAAGCAAGCTTTAGATGAGAAATCAAGTGAAAGTGTTTAACTTGTTCCTATCAATCCCTTCCTTTGCTAATCTTTTTTTGGCATTAAAACTTCCTTTCTCTGTTCCTCCCCTTCTTGAAAAATGACTTCAAACCATTAACTTCAAATTTCCTTTAAATATTAGTTTAATTGAAAAACATTTTAAAATTAATTAAATTTTTGATTTTCTGGACAAAGGCTCATAACAATAAATCCCCTTTTTTTCTTTTGCATCATAAATTTTATTTAAAATTAATAAGCATTTAATTTCTCTTTCTCTCACTTCCATTGAAAGTAGTCATTTAACATTTAACATTCTGCTAAACACTTGTGATATAAAGAAAGACAAAAGATAATTCTTGCTTTCAAGAAGTTGACAGTCTAATGGGGAAGATAGTATCCAAACAACTATGTACAAAGAAGAAATATACAGGATAAATTGGAAATAATCATCTGAGGGAAAGCATTAGAATTAAGGGAAATCAGGAAAAGGCTTCTTGTAAAAGATAAGGTTTTCCTTGGAAGGAAATTAGGTAGGCCATGAGACAGAGATGAAGAGAGAGTTCCAAACATTGGAAAATGCCCAGAGTTGGGAAATGGAACGTTTTTTGCAAAGATCAAGGAGACCAGTGTCACTGGATTGAATGGTATACTGGATAGGGAGTGAGTAAAAGATGTTTAAAATTAAAAAAACAAAAACAAAAAACCCAATAGAAAACAAAACCTGGAAAGGTAAGAAGAGGCTGATTATGAAGGGCTTTGAACATCAAATAGAGTATATTTGTTACTGGAGGTGATAGGAACCCACTGGAGTTTATTAAGTAAGAGTTTGTCTCTGACTGGTCAGATCTATGCTTCTGCAAGGTCATTTTTACAACTGAATAGAAGATGGAATGTATTGGGAAGAGAACTGTGAATAGGATATTAACTTGTGAGCTTCCCAGGCTTGAGGTAATGACAAAACCCTTTTTAACAAAAAGGCCTGTACAACAACAATACTATATGAGGATCAGTTCTAATGGACATCACTCTCTTCAACAATGAAATGCTTCAAACCAGTTCCAGTTGTTCGGTGAAGAGAGCCATATACACCTAGAGAGAGGGATGTGAAATGGGACCACAACATAGCATTTTCATGTTCTCTATTGAGGTTTGCTTGCATTGTATTTCCTTTATCAGATTATTCTTTCTTGTAGATATGATTTCTCCTGCACAAAAAATGATGCAATAACTATACATATATTTGATTTCTTAAGTATTCTAACATAATTATCATGTAGTGGATATCCTGCCATCTAGGGGAGGGGTGGGGAGTAGGGGGGAAAAATTTGTAACAAAGCTTTGTAAGGGTTAATGTTTAGGAATTACTCATACATATGTTTTGCAAATAAAAAGTATTAATAAAAAAAAAACAAACAAAACAAAAAGGCCTGTAAAACAAAACAAATTTCCACATTATTCATGCTAAAATGTATGTTTAATTCTGTATCTTGAATCTATCACTCATCTGAGAAGTCCTCCCCTTATTTGCATGGCTGCTTCTTTGTACTATTGTAGTATGGGGTGTATGAGTGAGATGATTTGGAGGGGTCAACAAAACAAACAAACAAAAAAAACATATAAAATTGGTTGCTTAGAGTGATTTGGTAAGGGACAGATGACTTTGCCAAAGTTGGGCACCTTTTATTTATATATTTATGTAGTGCTTTCAGGTTTCCAAAGTACTTTCCTGTGAGGCATGTTCAAAAGCTGAAATTTTACTTAATCCAGTTAAGTTGGATTAATTTCCCTTGGCCTCTCATTAATGGATGGGCAAACTGAAACCCAAGGCTATACTACAAGAATTAGAACCCATGCTAGAACACAGGGTTTTGGTCTGTATTTAGAGCTCTTTCTGTGATACTTTCTCTAATAGAATGTAAATCACTTTTTTTTTTTCAGTCAAGCTGACATAAATTATTCCTCAGTTGAGATGAATGGACAAGAGACTCTTGGCAAGACAACATCATTTTTAAATGTGGAGATTTGAGAATGCCTCCTTTTCAGTATCAACACTTTAAAAGCAGTGCTATTTACAGCTCACCATAGTTTCCCTCACTTCTCCCCTAAGGCAAATATGAGCCCTTTGAGGGCAAGGGAGTATTTTTTGCCTCTTTTTTGTTGTAATTTTTGAAAATTTTAAACTTGACAAGAAAAATTCTGGTGTACATAGGAGACCATAAGAGAGGATTCAATATAAAAACCCACATAATAAATACTAAACATTGTTTTCAAAGCTGTCCAGCTTTTCATTGATTTCTTTTTGGTTTTCTTTTCCTGTCCCTCCCCCTGTCACCTTAAAGAAGGGTATGAATAAGCATGTGTATGTGTGTGTGTGTGTGTCTGTGTGTGTGTATGACTGTAATATACTTATTTCTTCCTATTATCTGTTTCTCTAAGGTGAATAGCATCTTCCTTCATAAGTCCAAGTCTAAATCAACCAGCACATCATTTATGCCATAGAAATATTCTAACCCAATTACATCCAATCTAAGAAATTATGTATGAAAGTTTTTTACCCCAATTTTCTGCATTCCTTTTATTCTGGATTACATAGGGTTTTTATTTTTTTGTTTTTTTTAAACAAGGAAATTTTAATGTAAAATAATGGAAATCATCTTTTTTTATGCTAAAATAATAGTCACCTTATAATAATTTAAGATTTGAGCCTTCCTTTGTGTCTTCCCCCACCAGTTTCTTTGAAGTTCTTGATCTTTTGGTCTTGCAAATGAACTTTATATTTTTTCTAATTCAGTAAAATAATTTTAAAAGCAATTTAATTGGGATGACTTTGAATAAATTGGGTAAAATTGTCATTTTAAAATTATTGGCTTTACCCACCCATGAACAATAAATATTGCTTCATTTATTTAGATCTGAGTTTATTTGTATAAAAAGTATTTTATATTTATGCTCATGTAGTTCTGTGTCTGTTATGGCAGTTATATATATGCTCAAGTATTTTCTTCTATTTAGATATTTTAAGTAGTCTAAACCAAGGTTGAATAATATTGCTGAGACAGTGTAGTTTCCGTTTTTCACATTTGATTAAATTTATTTAAGCTTAACTTTTCTGACATAATGATTTTTTTTTTTTACATACTAAATTCTACTCCTGCCTTTTATTTTATCTGTCTGTCTCTCTTTGTTTTTTGGTGTTTCCTGAAAGCAGCATATTTAAAATTTTTAATCTGTTATCAGTTTCTGTTTTATAGATTAATTTGTCCCATTCAAATTGTAAGTTGCAATTACTTGGGTATTTTTTTCCCTCCTGTTTTTCTTCACTATTCTTCTCATCTTACTTACCTTATCCTTTTTCACTCCTTTACTGGTACCTTGCCTGCCTATTCCTTAATACTCCATTTCTCTAAGAATCCCTCCTTTATCTTCTTCGACACCCCCCAATCCCCTTGCCTTTTTATTTCTTTCTGAATTAGAAGACTTTGATACCCTTCTAAATATAAACTTTGTTATCTCATTAACCTGCCCCCTACTTGAAAAATTTCTTCTGTATCAATTTTATCTTTCCATTTCTTCTTCTTCTTCCTCTTCTTCCTCTTCCTCCTCTTCCTCTTCTTCCTCTTCCTCTTCTTCTTCCTCCTCTTCTTCCTCTTCTTTTTTTAAGGAAAAAATCATCACACTTAACCCATGTCTTTCTTTTAAACCATCCAGATAATCATGATAATCCTAAGAGTACTGCTAATATTTTCACATGTACAAAATAAACATTTTGATCTTATTGAGTCCCTTATAATTGAATTTTACTGTAAGTTCTTAGATTTTTGTCACAAAAACCTGTAAGTCTTTGAATATGTTAAATGTTCATTTTTTTTTCCCATTCAGGATTACATTTAAGTCTGCTGGGTAAGTTATCTGTGGTCATAATCACAGCACTTTTGCCCTGTGGAATATAGTATTCCAAGACCTTTGGTCAGTGTAATAGGTGCTAGGTTTTATGTAATCCTTGTTGGAGCTTCAAGGTATTTAAATTGTTTTTCTTGTTTTCATTTTTTTTTTTTTTTAACCTGAGAGAGAGCAATAAAACTTGACTATAATTTCTGTAAGTTTTCCTCTTGTTCTTTTTCAAATAGTGATTGGGGGATTTTCAGGACAATATTCTTTGACAAATTTATTGTAATATTGTATAAAATTCTTTTTTTTTTAATTATAATTTTCAGGTAGTCTGACTATTCTTTTACTATTTCTCCTCCATCTATTCTCTATTTACTTTCTCCTACTTTTTCATTTGTTTTATAATTTCTTGATATCTTAGAACATCATGAGCTTCCCCTCACCCAATTCTAGTTTTCAAGGAATTATTTTCTTAAGTTTTTTATTCTCTATTTCCAAGTGGTTTGACTTTTTTTTGGGGGGGTGTGTGGTATTGTTCTTTTTTCTTTCTTTCTAATTTTTCCTCATTCGCTCTTATCTGATTTTGAAGGTCTTAAAAAAGACTTTTTCTAAAAAAATCTTTTTGTGCTTGGAACCATTTGATGTTTTACATTGAAAAAGGAGTGACTTTTTTTTAGCTCTATTATCTTCCTTTCAATATGAACTCAGATCTCTATTCCCATGGTAACTTAACTATGGTTGGGTTTTTTCTCTTTGCTTACTATTTGAGGAATGATGCCCCAAGTCTCAGGTCTGTCTTTACTGTCTGTCTGAGGTCCAACCGTGGGCTTTCCTCTTCATTTCTAGGGCCCCCATCCACACTGTCCTGCAAATGATTTTGCTCTTTGTTGTTCTTCTAGTGGCTGCAAACTACTGCTTGTACTCTGCCTTGGAACTAAAACCAGGGACTTTACTCTCTTGCAGGTTCCCACAGCCAACAAGGTCCCTGCCTCTAGCTATTATACTCACCAAGTATGTCCTAGGTTTTTCTTCCAGTAGCCACAGATTGAGATATGTCTGGTCAGCACAACCTTTGACAATGGAAGGTCCTTCAATGTTCTTCTAGTCAGTGATCAGACCCCCCCCCCCCATACTGTGTTCCAGATGAATGTTTCTAAGGTTGAGGCTGCCTCTCAATCCACCTGACTTCAGAACTTGTTTGATTATTGATTCTGCAAAGTTTGGTCCTGGAAGTTAGGTCTTTCCTGGGGTTTGCTCAAATTGTCTTAGGAGGAAGATTACTTTACTACTTTCTGCTGCTTTTGAGATGAAAGCAATTTAGAAAGCTGAAAGTTTTCTGATATGGTATGGTATACCATCTTCACAGAATCCTCTTTTTTACCTCTTTCTTGAAACCTGAGCATTTAGCACAGTGTCTGGCATATAGTAGGTGATTAATAAATATTTATTTACTGAATATTTATTTGCTCTGTTGTTTCCTTTTGACTTTGTAGTCATCATTTTCCCCAATATGCTTTTTCTCTTCTTTACAACACAGCTCCTGACTTCTGGCCAAGTCAAATCTGCTTGTTCTTTCTCAATATATGACTTATATTTTGTCCCATTCCTTTGTTCATGTCCTCTTCTTATTGATTTTTTTTTCCCATATCCTTCCAGAACCAGTTAAATATCTTATAACCTTTAAGAAATCTCCGTAGGGGCAGCTAAGTGGCGCAGTGGATAGAGCACCAGCCCTGAAGTCAGGAGGACCTGAGTTCAAATGTGGCCTCAGACACTTAACATTCCCTAGCTGTGTGACCCTGGGCAAGTCACTTAGCCCCAATTGCCTCAGTCAAAAAAAAAAAAAAAAAAAAAAGAAACCTCCGCAAATGCCATTTCCTTTCAATCATAATTTCCTTGACTACATTTGTATTAATTTCTGAAGATTTTTTTCCTCCCTCCCAAATAGATTTTGCGCATTTTAAGAATTGAAGATGTGGCTTCTATTCCTTCACTACCTCTTGACAGTGCTTAACACAGTGCTTTGTTTACTGTGAGCACTGGATAATGTTTGTGTACAAGATTTTTGTCAACATCCCTTATATTTAAGGATTCACCTCTTCTTAAAGAAACTGACATAACTAACCAAAGAAATTGAACGTGACAGTCTAATAGCCTAAGAGAGAGTAATGTTAGCACTATGATTTCTCTATGAAAATCCTTTTTTTTCCATCAACTGAATAGAAAAGAGTATGTATATGTATATCTGTAATATAATGAAAATACTTATTGAAATCTTATGTTGCCAATAAACTCAACTACAAAGCAGATAAAGATTTTCTTCAAAAGTTTTACATTTCTTTCTCTCCTTCTGTTGTTAGATTTTGATTTGCACTATTTCTGGCATTGGAGCAAATTCACTGACTATGTGCAGTGTGTGCTGACTTTCACGGGAGTGACTGGATACATCACTTACCTCTCTCTTGATTCTACTCTGTTTGTGGAAACGCTGGGGTTTCTTGCTGTATTCACGGAGGCCATGCTGGGTGTGCCACAGCTCTATCGAAATTACCAGAATAGATCTACTGAAGGAATGAGGTAGGAGAAAAAGGGATTTGGGGTTGTTGCTGACTATTATTGCTTATATCATCATTAGGAGGCACTCTTTGTTTATCATCTCCAGATAACTTCTGGAAAGTTGTATGCAGGACACATTTTCTAAATCAAATTGAAGTGATACTTTTAATTTCAAAGATATTTTATCTTCTCTTTTTATTGGCAGAGCCAAGTCCTAGAGATAGGAAAGGTAGATTGCACTGTAATATGCAGGGAATATATAGTTCCAACAAACAACTTTTCTGCCAGAAAAATCTCCCTCTATGACTTCATTATTTTTTGATTGATCAGATAACATGAATGTACAGTCTCTATAGGGAATTAACATAAAAACAAGATGAAGAATCAGTCTCCAATAGATAAGTGGTCAAAGGATATGAACAATCAGTTCTCAAAACTAGAATTGCAAAATAGTATAACTATATGAATAATTGTTTCAATTGCTAATAATAAGAAAAATACTAGACCAAATAACTCTGAAGTTTCACCTCACCCATAGCAAATTGGCAAAAAATACTTGATATTTAAGGAAAAACAGGCAGATGAAGTTATTGCTGGTAGAGCTGGACCAATTCACAGTTCCACAAAGGGAATGTAATTTGAGTAAGATGTTTATTAATTTTGGTCATGTCCAACTCTTTGTGTGACTAGCTTATTTTACAGATTTACCTTGAAACAAACTGGGTTAAGTGACTTGCTAGTATTAAAAGTCTGAGGCTGGGTTTGAACTTCCTGACCCTTGACATGACACTCTATCCACTATGCCACTGAGCTGCCCCTCAAACTAAAATAGATGCCCAATGACTGAAAAGTAATTAAATGAATTGAAAATATGAATGTAAAAGAGTCATATTGAACTCTTTTAAGTGATGATGAATATGAAGAAAGTAGAGGTAAATGGGAAAACTTAAATGAGCTAATACTGATTGGTATACTAGGAAGGACACTGACTGAAGTTAAAGGATTTCAGCTCAAATACTGTCTATGATTACTACAGAAATGGAATAAAGGGGAAGAAGTGAAACTGAATGCTCAGTAATTATGACATGATCAAATTTGACTTTGGAGAAGAGATTAGAAAACATGACTCTTTCCTTTTTCTGTAGATGACAGTGGTAGAACTTTGCATGACCTTTCAGATGTGGTTGATGTTTCGCTTAGTTTTATTGAACTGCTTTTCAACTCCTCACCTTTTTAGCCTTTATTACAACAGATAGGTCATGGGCTAGAGGAATCAGAAATATATTTAGAAATAAAAGTGATATAAGAACAAAAGACATCAATATTTTATTTTATTTTATTTTTTATTAAAAGCTTTTTATTTACAAAACATATGAGTGATTTTTTTACATTGACCTTTGCAAAAAACTTTTTTTTTTT
>JAJPUD010009489.1:33546-44376 GCA_023553655.1 Myrmecobius fasciatus
CTAACCTATTCCACTGATCCACTACTCTATTTCTTATCCAGTACCAACTGGATTTATAACCACTGCTTTATAATACAGTTTTAGATCTGGTGCAGCTAGGCCACCCTCATTTGCATTTTTTTTTCATTAATTCCCTTGAAATTCTTGACCTTTTGTTTTTCCAGATGAATTTTGTCGTTATTTTTTCTAGTTCAGTTAAATAATCTCTTGGGAGTTTGATTGGTATAGCACTAAATAGATAGATTAGTTTAGGTTGATGTCTTGACTTTTGAGTGAATTGGATTTACATGAGGAGGCAGAGCTATGCTAAGTTTTTAGCTAGCCTGTCTCCTCCAGAGTCTACTTTCTTCTGCTGTATAGAACAAAGCTGTGTGGATTGTGATCTCATATGGAGTCAAGTAATATGGGGGTTACAAAAACCTTTGTTATTTGTAAATGTTTGATTTTTGCCCATGTAAAAATTTCTAGGGTAAAAAGGGGTTGCAAGTGGAAAAATTTTTAAGAAGTCATGGTATAGAACAAGCCTTTTTTCAAATATTTGAATATAGTTGTCCATCTACCCTTAGATATACTCTTTTCTAGCTTAACCTCACCACTATCTATCTATTCTATAAATTATGATTCTTAAATATAAAAAATCCCAAGCATGCAGGTACTATTATTGCCATACTATCATTATGTTAATAATATGGTTTAAATTATGGAAGTCACATGAAAAAAATGATTCTTGGAAATACCTTTTTTAGCACTTAACTTTTGGCTATGTATTAATAGTGAATCAGAAAGCCTGGGTTCTAGTTAATAGCTGTATGACCTTGAGTGATAGCTGATTAAGTCTTATCCCAAATGGGGATTTTGTGTTGCTTAGTCCCAAAGAATTATTACAAGTATCATATCAGATGGATTATACATGTTAAAGCATATTGTAAACTCTTTTTTACAGATGTGAGCATAACGTTTATGTTACAAAAAAAGTGAACAACATTTCTGTTGATGGAAGTTTTGTCTAGCTATTAAATATTGTATTCAATTTAATTTATGATAAGGCCTGGTTAGGGCTTATTAAGTACCTTTGTTGGCAAATATCACCTGGTGGGGTTTTCCAAGAAGTCATTTTGTTGTTACCATTTATCACAAAATGGGAACTACTCAGTATTTAACCCCCCTCCTGCTCCCAGCATTTGAGTCATTTTTTTTATCTTCTTTACTTGGATTACTTCCCATTGTTTTGACCAGAATATTTCATTGGTTTTATATATAAGATTATATGTTGGTATAATCTATTTAGCTTTTAAAGTCTTCCACAACTTGGCTCCAGTCTATCCAGCCTCATTCATAATATTATTCCCTCCAGGTAAGCTGACCTTCTGTCTTCTCCTTACCTTGTGTTTTTGTGTTGACCCTGATACCTGGGGAAACACCCTTCCTCCCCACTTTTTCAGTATATAGGCCCTCTCTTTTTAAAAAATACGTTGTTTTATTAATCATGTTGGGAGAGAAAAATCAGAGCAAAAAAAACATGGGACAGATAAAAAAACCAGAAAAAAGAAATGAACATGGCATGTATTGTTGATTTACATTCAGTCTCCTTAGTTCTTTTACTGGATGCAGATGACATTTTCTGTCCAAAGTCTATTGGGATTGCTTTGGATCACTGAACCACTGAGAAGAACCAAGCCTTTCATGGTTGATCATCACACATCCTTGCTGTTATTGTGTACAATATATTTCTAGTGCTGTTTATTTTGCTTAGCATCGGTTTGTGTAAATCTTTCCAGGCTTTTCTAAAATCATCTTGTTCATCATTTTTTATAGAACAATAATATTCTATTACCTTCATATGCCACAACTTGTTCAGCCATTTCCCAATTGATGGTCATCTACTCATTTTCTAATTCTTTACTACCACAAAAAGAACTGCTACAAACATTTTTTGCGCATGTGGGTCCTTTCCTCTCCTTTGTGATTTCCTTGGGATACAGATGAAGTAATGGCACACTGTTGGGTCAAAGGGTATGCAAATTTTATATTCCTTTGAACATAGTTCCAAATTGCTCTCCAGAATGGTTGTATTATTTTACAACTCCACCAACAATGCATTAGTTTTCCCACATCCCCTCCAACATTGATCAATATCTTTTCCTGTCATCTTGTCATCAGCCAATCTGAGAGGTGTGAGGTAATACCTCAGAGTTGTTTTAATTTGCATGTGTCTAATCAATAGTGATTTAGAACATTTTTTCATATAACTATAGATGGTCTTAATTTCATTATCTAAAAAATTGTTCATATCCTTTGACCATTTATCAATTGGGGAATGACTTGTATTCTTATAAATTTGACACAGTTCTTTATATATTTTAGAAATGATATCTTTATCAGAAACACCGGCTATAAAGATTTTTTTCCCCCAGCTTTGTGCTTTTCTTTTAATTTTGTTCCTGTTGGTTTTGTTTGTGCAAAAACTTTTACATTTAATGTAATCAAAGTTGTCCATTTTGCCTTTCATCATGTTCTCTAGTTCTTTTTTGGTCATAAAGTCCTGTCTTCTCCAAAGATCTGATAGGTAAATTATTATTCTTCTAATTTGTTTATGGTATCATCCTTTATGCCCAAATCATGTACCCATTTTGACTTTATTTTAGTATGAGGTGTGAGTTGTAAGCTTATGCTGAGCTTCTGACATTATTTTCCAGTTTTCCTAGCAATTTTTGTCAAATAATGAGTTTTTGTTCTAGAAGTCTGGGTGTTTATCAAAAATTAGATTACTGTAGGCCTTGATTGTTATGTTGTATGTATCTAATCTATTCCACTGATTCTTCCCCTCTGTTTCTGAGCCAGTAATATAGTTTTTTGTAATATAGTTTTAGGTTTCATATTGCTAAGCCACTATCCTTGGTATTTTTTAAAATTAATTCCCTTGATATTCTTGACCATTTTGTTTTTCCAGATGAATTTTGTTATTATTTTTTCTAATTCTGTAAAATAAATTTTTTGGCAGTTGGAATGGCACTGAACAAGTAGACCAATTTAAGCAGAATTATCATTTTTATTATATTAGTTAGGCCTACCTATGAAAAATTGATATTTTTCCAGTTTAGATGTGACTTGGTGTGAGAAATGTTTTGTAGCCCTCTTTCTTTCAGATGCCCCTCAAATACTATCTTGTGTATGAAACCTTTTGTGATCTTTTTATACTGCTAGTGCCTTCTGTTAAATGAACAGAATTAGCCTCTTAACCTGAACAGTGCAGGCTAAAGACTGGAGAGTCAGAAATCAAATAGAAGTTTAATTTCAAAGAGAGGGCAATGGCTTGCAAACAAGGACACATGTACTGGGGCCCTGCCCTTTGTGGGAAGGAGGCTGAGGCAGTATGGGTGGATCTCAATATTTATACCAATGGCTATACAGGCCTGTTACCCTTGACAGTGAGGGGTAACAGTAAAAATGAGACAAGTTTGATTTATATCAGGGCTTCATGACTGGAACAAGGGTGTATGACTGAGCTCAGAATACCCTGATACTGGTCGAAGCAATAGAGTAATTACATGATTGTTCCAGTTGATAAGTGCAAAGTGCTGGGTCCAACAGAAATAAAATTAATAGGGAAGCACAAAAACCTTTACAGCTAGTATTTCTGATAAAAGTCTCATTTCTAAAATATATAAAGAATTGTGTCAAATTTATAAAAATAAAAGTCATTCCCCAATTGATGAATGGTCAAAGGATATGAACAGAGAACAGGATGTCTCCTTTATTGTTTGACGTTTCCAAAACTATTGTATATAGTACTATATTGTATATTTGTATTTAATAGCTTTATATTTGATATATATTTATGTATATATTTGTAAATTTTATTTATGTATGTATGTGTAATACACATACACATATGAACAGACATGTACATGCATGCTAACAATGCATTTATTTATATTCCCCATTAGCTTTTTTTTTTTTTTTGCTTTTTGCTTTTTGCTGAGGCAATTGGGGTTAAGTTACTTGCCCAGAGTCACACAGCTAGGAAATGTTAAGTGTCTGAGACCAGATTTGAACTGAGGTTATCCTGACTTCAGGGCTGGTGCTTTGTTCTTTATCAAAGGAGTAGAGCAGTGGATTTGAAGAGGGTGAGCAGATGTCAGAATCTCAGGTTTTTATTGTTTCTGCCCTCTGATGTAAAATAAATCATTGGAATTAGCTATTTGGGGATTGAGGATTTTCAAATAATTAACAATGAATCTATAGTATAATTGCACATACTTTATAAAGGCAGATATTTTGTGAAAAGACACATATCTGTATCTAATTCTCATCTTTTGCTATTTCTCCATAAACCTCACTCTTAGAATCTTTGATGCCTCTAACTTGTGCTAGATATATTTGCATCTCAAAGCAGAAGAGTTTCCATGAACATTGATATTAAGTACTTTTCTAGGGAACAGCTTCCCCAAGCTTCCCCCAGCATGCTCCTCCCTCCCTCCCTTCTTCCCTTCCTTCCTTCCTTCTTTTTATTTTTCAAAACATATGCATAGATAATTCTGCAAAACTAGCCCTTGTAAAACCTTGTGCTCCAGTTTTCCCACTTCTCTGCTCTAGATGGCAAGTAATCCAATGCATGTTAAACATGGTAGAAATCTATGTTAAATCCATATGCATGCATATTTATACAATTATCTTCCAGCAACACTCTTAATTATGCTTTTAACAATTACATTAAAAAGCATATTTTTCAAATTTGTAGTGATGATTTTTTTGATCATTGACATTTTCCATTGTGGCACATATGTAAATACACATCACTTGACTTGCAAATGATTTCAGCATCCAGTCTTTTTCCTTTTTTGTTCCACAGCCTCATCTTATTAACTTGAAGGGAACATTATTGTTGGTACGCTACTGAAAGCCTGGCTGCTTTTAGTTACCTTTCCTTTGAAGAAGAATGTTAATTAGGTGACCTATTCTTTTTGAGGAATTTATAAGTGGTCATGATCTTTTACATTCCCTACTCCTTTTTTTAAGCTTTTCATTTGGGACAAGTAGCATTAGTAGTTCCTCCCACCAGTCCAAGGAATACCCCAAATGTACTGCATCAGTCTACTAAAAGGAGATTCTAGGAACAGAATAGATTGTGGGCATGGAATTCACAAGAATGAGAGTTCTACTTTTTCTTTCTGGGTCCCACCAGAAAATACTATAGCTGCTAATAATTCTTCAGGAACAAAATTGTAGATATCTTTTAGTGGTTGTATGTGTTTGATTTCCAAACATTCTGATAGCACCTAACAACTGTCAATCTGATATTGCAAACTGATAGGTTCCTGTCTCTTACTTACTTGGGATTTTTTGTACAGTAGCACAGGACTATGTGTGGGAGAAGCTTAGTAAATTCTTTTATTAGTGGGATGAAATGGGATATATTCTGAGGTAGAGATAGTAAACCTTTCTTATTTAACATGTTCACTATGAAGTAACAATTATTTTATTTTTCAGGGGCAAGAAAATTGTGATATTACTCAAGATAAAAGAGATTATCTAAAAGGAAGGGAATGGTGATCAGTGCCAAAGATTAATACTTTGTGATAGTTTTGATATTTTCAGAATGGGTGTTTCCTCTACCAATGCAAATGTCCTTTTTCTCTTCTATTTTAGAAGAACCGAAGCTCTTCATGAAAACTGATTGAAATTTCCTAGCTGTGTGACCCTGGGCAAGTCACTTAACCCCAATTGCCTCAGCAAAAACAAACAAAAAAGAAATAAAGAAAACTGATTGAAATATCAAATTATCTTAATGGTTCATTTTTTTAATTTGCTAGCTAGATTTGGGCCACTTTACTACTCTGTTTGATTCCATTCAGTAAGCATTTTTTGGTACCTACTAGGTACAGATATTATGCTAGATAAAAAAGACTAAATTAAGAAGGATTTTTTCCCCTCAAGGAACTTACATTTTCTGGGACCTGACTATTCAGTAATGAGTATTGCTGAGAGCATTGGTACTTATCCACTTAAGGCAGGAACACAGACCATTTATTATGTTTACCACTTCATTTTGGATGTCACTGTGATTGTTAGGGATTGTCACAACCATTGATTGAAGTTGCTATTTTTCACTGATGAAAAGAAGGAAAGTCAGATTTATGAAAGATACCATCCCCTACTCATAAACTTCAAACTACAGTCATGAGTTTTTTACTTTAGTCATTTAGGTGTCTTTTTCCTTTTCATTTAATAAGCATGATATTAAATATAATTAGAAGGTAATTTTATTGCTAAAATAGTTATCTTAAATTATCAGTTCCCTTCAGCATCTGGAAACTCAAAATAAGCAGCATTAAGATGGTCCTACATAGTTCAGAATCCCAGAAGGAAAATCTTTCTAGATTTGTTTGGTGGTGGTGCTGATTTGAAGAAAGCTACAACAATCAATAGAGGTCAAAGCTCATTTTTGTCAAGGAAATGATTGCTTAATTTAATCAGCATTAAGTTCAGGATCCTATTAAGATACTGTTTATTCTTGTTATAAAAGAATAAATTAATAATTCACCACTCTCACAGAGAATTAGAGGCCTTTTTTTTTAGAGGCCTTTTTTTTGAGTGCAAAAAATAAATACAAAGTTTATTAAAATACCTACAGTATTTTAAAGATATCAGGAGTAATATACACTTCACAAACCAGCTGTTTGTGTAAATCATAATAAAATACAAATTAAAAAAAGGATTCATATTTGCAGTATTTAGGTACCTGAAAAATAAATTTATTGAAACACTGGGGGGTGGGGAAGGACAGAAGAAAGTAGGAGAGAACAAAACCAGATAGAAGATAAACCAAAAAAGGAAGAGGGGAAGGAAAAATAACAACAACAAAAAATAATAAAAAGGATACAAATTATACAAAATAAAATTATCTGCATAAGTTTACTGTACTAATAATATCTACAGTTTAATAATACATGTCCTATTGCCTTGAGACATTTGCAAACTCTAGTATTCATCAACTAATCCCATATAAACTTAATTTCAAGTAACCATGGTCACAGTCTAGATGGAATCTTCAAGTATGGTTGGCAAGTTCACCTCCTTGGGAAGCCAGATAACCAAACAGGAATTCAAAGAGAAAGAAAATGTAATTCACCAACAATCTTCAGCTCAAGACTACTCTACTGCATCAATCTGCCACAGTCCAACATGGTCTCACTTCTTTTTTATTTGGAGTCATGAAAAAGAAATGGCATTAGCACTTCTTATCTACCAAAGGAGAAAAAATAAAGACATTCAAGAAGACGTGCAAAAAAAAATTTGAAAGCAAAAACCAATGAAATAGTATTTATTTCCTTTTCTTTTATATTTAAATTTCCATTTGAAAAATGCTGAGTCATCCCTGAATGATGCTAGGATGAGAAAAATAGCCAAAAAAATATTATTATTATTATTATTATTTTTTTGCTGAGGCAATTGGGGTTAAGTGACTTGCCCAGGGTCATATAGCTAGGAAGTGTTAAGTGTCTGAGACCAGATTTGAACTCAGTTCCTCCTGACTTCAGGGCTGATGCTCTATCTACTGCCCCACCTAGCTGCCCCTCCAAAAAAATATTAAAACCACTATTTAAAAGAGAAAGAAATGAGAAAGTGGGCCAAATTGTTCCCAGATTCTTAGGCAAAGAGCAGAGAATTAGACTTTGATGATGATGTAATTCATTTAATTTTTTTTCTCAAAAATACTCATTTTATTTTTATTTATTTTTTTAATTAAAGCTTTTTATTTACAGAACACATGAATGATTTTTCTACATTGAGCTTTGCAAAAAATTTTTTTGTTCCAAATTTTTCCCCTCCTTCCCCCCACCCCATCCTAATAATATGTATTAGACAAGTAGTCTAATACATATTAAATATGTTAAAATATATGATAAATCCAACATATGTATACTTATCTATACAGTTATCTTGCTACACAAGAAAAATTGGATCTAGAAAGAGAAAAAAGAAAAAAAAAACAACTTAAGGAAAACAAAATGCAAGCAAACATTCACAGAAAGCATTAAAATGCTATGTTGTGGTCCACATTCAGTTCCCACAGGCCTCTCTCTGGATGTATATGACTATTTTCATCTCTGAACAATAGGAAATGGTTTGAATCACCTCATTGTTGAAGAGAACCATGTCCATCAAAATTGATCATCGTATAGTCTGGTTGCTGTGTATAATGATTTCCTGATTCTGCTCATTTCACTTAGCATCAGTTCATTTAGGTCTCTAGTCCTCTCTAAAATCATTTTGTTGGTCGTTTCTTACAGAACAATAATATTCCATAATATTCATATACCATAATTTATTCAGCCATTCTCCAATGATGGGCATCCATTCAGTTTCCAGTTTCTAGCCACTCAAAAAGGGCTGCCACAAATATTATTGCACATGTAGGTCCCTTTCCCTCCTTGAAGATCTCCTTAAGATATAGGCCCAGTAAAAACACTGCTGGGTCAAAGGGTATGCAGTTTGATAACTCTCTGAGCATAGTTCCAGATTGCTCTTCAGAATGGTTGGATCTGTTCACAGTTCCACCAACAATGTATCAGTGTCCCAGTTTTCCCACATCCCCTTCAACGTTCGTCATTTTCTTTTCCTGTCATCTTAGCCAATCTGACAGGTGTGTAGTGGCACCTTAGAGTTGTCTTAATTTTAAGCATTTCTCCGATTAATAGTGATTTAGAGCACCTTTTCATATGACTAGAAATAGTTTCAATTTCATCTGAAAATTATCTGCTCATATCTTTTGACCATTTATCAATTGAATGGCTTAAATTCTTATAAATTTGAGTCAATTCTTTCTGTATTTTAGAAATGAGGCCTTAATCAGAACCTTTGAATGTAAAAATGTTTTCCCAGTTTATTGCTTCCCTTCTAATATTGTCTGCATTCATTTTGTTTGTACAAAAACTTGATATAGTCAAAATTATCTATTTTGTGATTAATGATGATCTCTAGTTCTTCTTTGGTTACAAATTCCTTCCTCCTCCACAGATCTGAGAGGTAAACCATCCTACATTCTTCTGATTTCTTTATAATATCATTCTTTATGTCTAGATCATGAATTCATTTAAACCTTATCTTGGTATATACAGTGTTAAGTGTGGGTCAATACCTAGTTTCTTCCATAGTAGTTTCAAATTTTCCCAACAGTTTTTGTCAAATAGTGAGTTTTTATCCCAAAATCTGGGGTCTTTTGGTTTATCAAACACTAGATTTCTATAATCATTGATAATTTTGTCCTGGGAACCTAACCTATTCACTCTGTTTCTTAGGCAGTACCAAATGGTTTTGATGACCACTGCTTTATAATATAGTTTTTGACTTGCTGGTATAGGCCCGCCCCCCTTTTTTGCTTTTTTTTTTTTTTTTTTTTTTCCATTAATTCCCTTGAAATTCTTGATCTTTTGTTCTTCCAGATGAATTTTGTTGTTATTTTTTCTAGGTGAGTAAAATAATTTCTTGGGAGTTTGATTGGGATAGCATTAAATAAATAAATTAGTTTAGGTAGAAAAAATATTCATTTTATTTTTTTTATTTATTAAAGCTTTTTATTTGTATAACATATGTATGGGTAGTTCCCCAACATTGCTCTTTACAAAGCTTTCCATTACAAATTTTACCCCCAGTCCCCTCCCCTCCCCTAGATGGCAGGAAGTCCACTACATGTTAATAATGTTGAAATGCTTGAGAAGTTATGCAAGAAAAATCCTATCTACAAGAAAAAAAAAAAAGAATCAGAGAAAGGCAACACAATGCAAGCAAATGTCAATAGAGATCATGAAAATGTTACGTTGTGGTCCATATTTCATATCCCTCTCTCTGGGTGTATATGGTTTTCTTCAGTGAACAACTGGAACTGGTTTGAGACAATTCTTTGTTGCAGAGAGCCATGTCCATCAGAATTGATCATCATGTAATACTGTTGTTGCTGTGCATGATAATCTCCTGGTTCTGCTCGTTTCACTCAGCATCAGTTCATGCAAGTCCCTCCAGGCCTCTCTGAAATCGTCCTGCTGGTCGTTTCTCACAGAACAATAATATTCCATAACATTCATATACCGTAATTTATTCAGCCACTCTCCAATTGATGGACATCCCTTCAGTTTCCAGTTTGTAGCCACTACAAAAAGGGCTGCCACAAACATTCTTGCACATGTGGGGCCCTTTCCCTCCTCTAAGATCTCTTTGGGATATAGGCCCAGTAGAAACACTGCTGGGTCAAAGGGTATGCACAGTTTGACAACTTTTTGAGCGTAGCTCCAAATTGCTCTCCAGAATGGTTGGATCCGTTCACAGTTCCACCAACCATGTATTAGCGTCCCAGTTTTCCCACATCCCCTCCAACATTCATCATTATCTTTTCCAGTCATTTTAGCCAATCTGACAGGTGTGTAGTGGTACCTCAGAGTTGTCTTAATTTGCATTTCTCTGATCAATAGCGATTTGGAGCACCTTTTCATGTGACTAGAAATAGTTTCAATTTCTTCATCTGAAAATTGTCTGTTCATATCCCTTGACCACTTATCTATTGAAGAGTGGCTTGAATTCTTATATATATGAGACAATTCTCTATATATTTTAGAAATGAGGCCTTTATCAGAATCATTGAATGTAAAGATGATTTCCCAATTTGATGCTTCCCTCCTAATCTTGTCTGCATTTGTTTTGTTTGTACAGAAACTTTTTAAAATTATCCATCTGGTGTTCAATTAAGAGTTCCAGGTCTTCTTTGGACATAAATTTATTCCATCTTCACAGGTCTGAGAGATAAACTATATTACGTTCCTCTAACTTGCTTAC